>PVKV010018513.1:0-44625 GCA_004027835.1 Alouatta palliata
AGAAATTAACTATGATTTATGTTTTAATATACAATGGTTTCTTCTTATTGTAAACATTTCAGGCAGAGGTGATTTGTGACCAGTAATTAGATAATTGAATAACAATTAGCCCACTTTCCCCCAAGAGAAAGGCTTAATTTTCAGATATTCAATAGCTGTTGGCCATTTGTTGCATTCTTGGTTTAAACTGAACTTCCCACCAATTAGCTGTGTCATCCTCTGTGGAAACAATCAGAAGAAAAAAATCAACCAATCACAGCCCCACACAAAATTTCAAAACCTCAAGGACTGGTGATAAAGGAAATAAAATCTCCAAAGTAGTAAAGATTTATAATATAAATTATCACTTTCTAAAGTAGCTCCACAGACATTGTATTACTTTGTGTAAATTGGCTGTGGTAACAGATGCCAGAATTTTAGTGATTTAACATAATGGAACATTTTTGTAGGTGTGTACATCACCAGGGGCTGTTTAACAAAATCTTGCTGACATACAGTTTAGCAGACCTTCTGCCATCTTTGGCACTGGTTTCCAGTGTCAGCCTAATCTTATTTGCATAGTCAAACAAAAGAAGCCATCTCCATTTTTCAAATGAAGGAAGAGAGAAGAGGAATGCAAATGTGTCTGGAGATTTCTCTGTTCCACTGTGGAAGTATCATCTACCACTTCTTCAAACACATGGGCCAGAATTCACATTGCTCTACCTTCAATGGAGCCTTGGAAATATACTATGACTGTGCATCTTGGAAGAAAAGGATGTGAATTTTGACGAAACACTAAAACTCATTGCCTGAGAATGTATTTATACAAATATTCTCATGAAAATATTCTTAAACAGCATATTAATGAAAAGGGGAAAATAAATACAAGTAAAAGATTCAATAGAACTAAACATAATTATAGAAAGATAAACTCACTGTCATTACCTAGAGGCATTTCAGCCTGGTAGACTGTGTGTGTTTTAAGTGTCTCCATATGTCTAATCTTCCACTACTTTCTTCTATGTTCAAGCTTTTCACACTTTGAGTGTGAAAACCGGTGAAGGGAAAATAGGTCCCGAATGTGCTATAGATGCAATCACCTTCACTTTGAAATTGTTTACATATGAGGCATAATTTCAGCTTAAAATTCACCTTTATTCTCTGATCAGAATTCCGTAGATATAAACAAAAACAAATATTTAATAAACATATCGGTAACATCAATAATACAGAGTTTTGTGGAAATATACGGATATTGAATCCTCATATGAAAATGTAGCCAGACCAGAGATCTATAGAAGTAGTCAGAAGACTGTTGAGGAAAAAATGACTTTTATTTTCAGTTATTTAAGACGAACTTGATACAGGATAAGGGATAGAATTTGGATGTTTTCCTAGAAAAATATGAGGTTAATAACTGATGCTTGGGAGAAAAAGAACTTCATTCCTTGAAGTAAGAGGTTGGCAGCAATGCAAGACTGAGGGAGAGAATGCCAAAAGCAGCCATTAGCAAGTGATGTTGTCATCACAGAGAGAAATGAGAGTGAAAGAGAGAGATATGATTCTGAATGCATGTATGAGAAACTCAGAAATACAATGAATGTAATTAGAGAAAAGTAAATATATCGTGTAGCAGTAATAACCTTGAGAGAGCTTTTGCCATGGAAATTTGCATCATATGAAAAATTTCTTAAATATAATAACAGAAAAGGAAAATTAATAACTATTTATAATCTCTATTTTCCAAAACATTTTTTCATACAAGTAATACAGATGCTAAGAAAGGTAGCAGTACAAAAAGTTATTTTAAAAATATTTTCTAGCAATTTTTAACTCATCAGAAATTGATTTTCTATTTGATTACTCTTTGTGCCAAAGATTTTTTTTCCCAGAAGTAGATGTTAGCTGGTGAAAAACAAACGAAACAAGGCAGGACATCTAGATTTTAAGAGTCAAAATGCAGAGGAGCTCTGAGAAATTATATGGAAGTCCATGATGAAAGTAAAATAAAATGATTTTGATGTTATGAAATTCCATAGAAGACCTGTAATATGCAGTAAGAATTACCATTATTCTTTAGCTTCATTATAAATGACACTGCCTAAGTATGCTAGTAACGAACATTTGATCATAGTTAAAAATTTCACCTAGTTCTAGTATCATTAAATATAAGATTAAATGACCTAATAAGTATAATAATACTTTAATTTTGTACAGAACTCAGCATTTTAGTTTGTATAGGGCTCTACAGATTATTTGATAAGTATAACCTGTGAATTTTTACGGTAACCTTGTATAATTACCAAGCTGGTATTACCATGATTAACAACTAATACACATAAACAAAACAAAGCCTATAAAATAACTCATTTCATGTTAAATACACACATACATGCACACACACAAAATATATAATGATAACAAAAAATAAAACAATATTAGGGCCAGAATAAAGGATAAGACCAGCAACAAAAAGTAAGCAAATTTTCTGATACACTGGTCAGCTCTGTTTTCACAAAACAGTATTGAAGATGTATTATAGGCTATTTCTAAGTTAGATTTAGAGTTGTCTGAATCTTCTACCAAGTCTGTAGTTCAAAACAGAGCTCTTTAAGCTCTTTAGCTTGCTCCTCCTCTTGTATTTCCATATTAACACTGGTTCCATTAATTTACTGATCCAAAAATTCGTATTTGTTTCTAGCTTTCGACACCATTCCTTCAGCCTTAAAACTATGCAATTCTGCCTTTAAAGGGCTTCTCAAGAAGAAATAATTGCACTATTATTACAAAGGGTAAGAGACAATGAGCTAAAGCGATGGGAATAGTGGAGAAATAATGTAACCAATATATGCTCTCATCTGCTGCATCTCCATAATGAGAAAAGCAAGTGGAGAAAAATGTCCAAAGTGCCAAAAAATAACATAATACCAAAAATAACATGTAGAATTCAAACCAAGCTTATGTAAGAAATTAGGGACTCATACAGGAGTCACTGACATGCAGAAAGAGATTTCAACTGATTTATAGGGCTATGAGAGGTAGACCATTTAGGAAGAACTTAACCTAAGTTATCTGCTAGGTTGACATGTATGTTCAATATCACCATGAGGTACCAGTAACCAATTTTTAATAAAACAAAAACAAAAATCAAAATGAAAATTTATCCTGCATACTTACAAAGTGGTAATATATAGATGTGAGTATAAAGAGAAAGTTTAGAAATACAGTAACTGAGCTTCAAATTAAAATTCTAAAGCAAGGAGGAAATAAACAGTCAAATCAATAAGCATTCATATTGACAAAAGTAATAGAACAATCTGAAAATGAATAAGCAACAAGAATCAACATACAATTAATTTCTCGTTATATAACTTTTATCATTCCTATATACTGTAATCACACTTTTTGAACTAGTCAGATTTTGAAATCTTTTTGAGAGGTTGGTGTATGCTTCTTTGGAGGCATTGTTTTTGTTTGTCACATTGACTATTCTCTTCATTATACTGCTTAACAAATCTTAATTTTTTCCCTTTCATTTCAAACTGGTATTTTTCCTTGATATCAAATGCTCAAGGGTTAAGTGTTCTATGTAGTATCAAGATATTTATTACTAAATATGCAATTCATCTTTTCCTGGATAAATTATCACAGTTGCTGCTGAATTCACTCACAGAAAATTACTTTTTAATGACACCAAATGAAAATTGCAATCAGAGAAACAAACATGTTAAATTTCAATTGCAGTTTACATTTGCAGTGTTATTCTCGAAGTTTCTTACATAATTGAGGAGATATAGAATAGTGTAAAATACAAAACTTTGAGCATTCAACAGCCCTGATGTCAAATCTTAGTTCTGTCACTTACTCATGTGACTTTGAATAAATTGTTAAAGCTCTCTGCATCTCACTTAAAATCAGTTTCCTTATCCATAAGGTAGACATAGGGATTACATATGATAACATCCTTAAGGTGATTGCTACATTAACCAACACTCCTTGGCTGCTTGATAAATAGTAGCGTTAATTGTGGTTATTTTGTTATCTTTGTAGTTATGATCTCATCTTTCTACTTGCTGAAATATACTTATAATTCCACCCTTGTTACTTTCCAATATTAAATAAAACTTCTAACTTTAAAAATGTGTTAGTAACCTGTATTGTTCTGAGCATTGACACAATGTAAAGAGATCCCTAGGGAAAAAGGTTGACTTTCTCACAGCTTAGTCCAGCACTGTTATTTGAGAAAGATGGGTGAGTATGTGTGTGTTATTTTCTAAATAATCGGGTATTCAGTTAAAATGCAGTGCTTACAGTGCTTTGTTCACATAGCAGTTTTATAAATGCTAGCTTACTTATTAATGAACTAATTGGATACTTATATATGCATTAGTTCTATATCTATAAAGAGCCTATGATGTAGGCACTGTACTTAATTAAAAAAATATAGTACAGTATCATTGCCTTCATGGCATTTACAGTCCAGAAGAAAAACATGCGGGTTGGGGCAATATGTTTCCAAGGATAAGTTCAGTGTGCTATAGGACTAAATCAGAAGTATATAAATCATATTTTGCAAGGATTTATATTTTAAAATAGTACCTTTAAGTTCATGTTAAATTATTCTAATATATTTCAGTGTAATACATAGGTAACATTTTATTATTCTCACAATATTCTTCTTACACTACCAAGAAGGAAGAACCTTGTTATCCTAGAAGTTGATACAGGTGAAAATTTTTGAATAAATTTACAGCATATTGATTATACTAATGAATAACGTAACACTGCTTGGATTGTACAGTTTTCTGGTGCATATTATTATTTCAATTTGGCACAATGAATCCATTTGCATGTCTCTGACACAGACTGTGTATCATAATTTCACAGACAAATGTATAGTTTATATGTGCAAAATGTTACAACTATTACATCTTTAATTAGATGCTTGATGATGAGTCATGACTTTTGTTTCCTATGTTAGAGAACAAAAAAACAGATATTTAGTCATTGCCTGAAATTCCTGACAGAAGAAGACATCTAGTTGATTTCATGTCTTTGAAGGTATGTCAATATAACTCATCCTGAAATTCTGATAGCCTTTCTATCTTAGTCAGTTGAGGTTGCTATAACAAAAATATCATAGACTAGGTGGCCTAAACAGCAGAAATCAATTTTTCAAAGTTCTAGAGGCTGGGAAGCCTGAGATCAAGGTGCTGAGTGATTTGGTTCCTGGTAAGGATTCTTTTCCTATTTAAGTTTTCACAAGGCAAAGAGAGAGAGAGGAAGGGAGAGGGAGGGAGACACAGGAACACACACACACACACACACACACACACACACACACACGAGACAGATAGAGAATGAGAGAGAGAGAGATCACCTATCTTGTATCTATTCTTATAAGGACACTAATTCTATTGAGGGATTCACCGTCATGACCTAAGTACCTCCCAAAGCCCCACCTCCAAATGCCATCATGTTGAGGAGTAGGGCCTAAACATAAATTTTAAGGGGTTTAAAAACATCCAATACATAGAAGTCTATCCCTGGACCCCCAAAATTTATGTTCTTCTCACATGAAAAACAAGTTTATTCCATCCCAAGAGTTCTAAAGTGTTAACTTGTTCCATATTTCTGAATTCAACAGTCTCATTTAAATAGCATCTAAATAAAAAATGGGTGAGACTTGAAGTATAACTCATCTTGAGGCAAGATTCCTCTCCAGCTGTTAATCTGTGAACCAGAGAAGTTATGTATTTCCAAAATGCAATGGTGAGACAGATATAGGACAGAGATTCCCATTACAAAAGATAGAAGTAAGAAAGAAGGAAGGGGTGATGTGTAGTAATCTAAAAGCCTAACAAGCCAAATGCCATCGTATTTTCAGGCTCAAAAATAATCAACGTTGAACTGATGCTATACCTTCCAGGCCCACTGGGGCAGCAGTTCCACCTCTAGGACTCACTGGAATGGATATCCGACTTGCTCCACCCCCACAACTCTAGCCTGTTGGAACAAAGGTGATGTCCCTGTTCATATGACTGTGCTGGCGGCAGTCCCTCCTTTT
The DNA here is from genome assembly GCA_004027835.1 of Alouatta palliata. Classification (NCBI taxonomy): domain Eukaryota; kingdom Metazoa; phylum Chordata; class Mammalia; order Primates; family Atelidae; genus Alouatta; species Alouatta palliata. The sequence goes on from PVKV010018513.1 coordinate 6,050, forward strand.
GAAACTGAAGTGGAGGCATCCCTGTCCTCCAGTCCCATGAAAGCTGAGCGTGTGGTGGGAGTTGCATCCCTGAAGACTCATGAATCTCCTGTGGGGTTATTCTTCTCTTGAAGAGTAGCAACAGTGTTGTAGCCAAATAGCTCTCTAGTCTACTCCTATAAGGTCTATGAAGTCTGACAAACTTCTTTCATTTTATCCTATTTTATTCATTTCCTTTATTCCAAACTGGCAGTGTGTTTTCGGGGAGGTGGATGATGAGGTTCATGGTTCATCCACATAATAATAATCTCCTTATCAAAGGGTTGTTTGATCACACACTTTGTATTATCTCTATCATGGAGAGACTGGGAATTTTTCAAATCTTTATGTTTAGATTCCTTTTTGTTTAACAATTTCTTCTTCAATTGATTTCTCTCTTCTTGCGTTTTGCCATAAGCAATGAAGAAAATTCACAATGCTCTTTCAAAATTTTGCTTATAAATCTGCTCGGCTAAATATCTAATTTCATTGTGCAAAAGCTCTACCTTCCACAAATCACTAGAACAAATATGTGATTCAGCAAAATTGTTTGCCACCTTATAAGAATCACATTCTTCTTATCCAGTTTCCAATAACATGTTCCTCATCTCCATCTAAGGTATTATCCAACTGGCTTTATACGTCCATTCTTCTATCAACATTCCATTCATGATTCCATTTATGTGTCTCCTGAGAAGAGGAAACATTTCACAACACCTCTCCCCTTTGCTTTCTGAGTCCTCATCAGAATCACCTTTATCAATTCTTTTAAAGCAGTAATGGCTTTTACTAGCATACACCTCAAAATTTCTAGCCTCTTCCCATTACCCAGTTTCAGAGGCTCCTCATTTTTAGGTATTTTTTCAGCAGTACTTTACTTCTCAGTACCAATTTCTGTCTGAGTCTTTTGGGTTGCTATAACAAAAAATACAATGGAAGGGGCGGCTTAAACAACAGAAATCAATACCTTGCAATATGGAGAATGGGGGGTCCAAGATGAAGGTGACAGCCAATTCAATTTCTGCCAAGGCTCTTTTTCCCGATTACATCCTCAAATGATGGAGAGAGATCATCTGTCTTTTAAGTGAACGAATTTCATTTATGAAGGCTTTACTGTCATGACCAAATTACCTCCCAAAGTTTCACCTCCAAATAGCAGCACTTTGGGAATGAGGTTTCTAGTATATGAATTTTGTAGGGACACATACATTCAGTCAACGTCTCTAGGTTGGTATGGAGTTTGGAAAATCTACTGAAAATTCAAAATAGTTCTAGGAGATGGGAGTACTTCATAGAACTTTAAAAAGAAAAGCTTCTAGAACTTCCTCTAAAATATAAGTTTTCTTGAATGGATCTCATAAGTGATCCAAGAAAATCAAGTCTCTGGGTAATTGCTAAAGAATATCCAAAATGCTGTTTCTGCTTAGCATCCAGTTTGATACCATTTTCACTTTAGTCATTATAACCTTTCCATTTGTTTTTCTCTAAACACAAAAAAAATTTTTTAAATTCATAAAACCTATTAGCAGAGTAGTTTTTACATCTCTGTTCTCCTAGACTCACCTCTTATAATCTGTTCAAGACCATCACTGAATATTCATAGTTTGCATGTATAACTTGAATATGTTAAATTACATTTGACTTGAATTGAGGAGTCTGAAAAGGCAGTAGTTGAAAGGTGAATCTAAAGACAATGTGTCCATATTGTTTGGACTTTGAATCTTAAATATGTTTCTATGTTTTATTAAAAAGCCAACACTACCAGCAAAAACCAAAAAAAAAAAAAAAAAAACAAGTAGGAAGAATAATTATTTATGGCTGAAGGTGCTCAGATATAGCACTTTCTAGACTAATATAGCACACAAAAATGATCAAATTCCTGAATATTTAATGTATATAGCCTTATCATATCTCTATTTATTTAACTAAAATTAAGTAAAGAATAAATGGCTCAAGATTTGTGAGACTGCTATGTGTAAATGTAGAAAATGCAAACAAAAATGTAAATAGTGACAAAAACAAAGTTTTTTCTCTGACAGTTCTGTGTGGGAAAACAAAAAACAAAAAGCCTTGAACTAGCACTTGAGTAGATTTCTTTAACTGTATTCCTGTTCTTAACATGTTCCAGTGCCATCACAATAAATCCATTCTTGGTTGACTCCTCATTCTTTTAGCAATTAACACAATTTATCAGATTATAAATATGCAACAAAAATAACCCTTGACAGATTTTTCTTCATCCTGGTTATGAAACCAGGCTTCATTTTTCCATATGGCATTCCAACTGCTGGCACAATTGTTTTATCTCACTTGGCACTGACTGCCCTCTTACTGTCTTCCATTGCCTTTTCTTATCAGTGTGTGTTCAAATTAGCCATTTCTGCCACTTAAAGCAAAATTATTCAATCATTACATTTAAAAAACGACAAGAACTTTTCGGCAATTGGGTGAGTTTTAAGCAAAAAGTCGAAATTAGATGTGGGCTCCATGACAATTCAATTAACATGAACACAGTATGAAAGTATCAATCTGGGTTTTAACGCATAAAATGCAGAAACTTTTTTTATTGTACAGATTCCATCTTTTATCGTTGACATAAATAGTAAAGTTGAATGTAAAGAACAGAATAATTTCAAAAGGAGGTGTGAATCTGTTCTCAGTGGTGTTGAAAGCCAGTTCTCTAACCTTTGGCAACCCATAGAGTCCTTCTGTGTGTGAGTTTACTCATAGCACAATGAGCATGCAATGCCTGCTCTCTTTATATTTATATTACAGGGATGAGAGACTGAAGCAGGTGAAATGTTTCAGACTTCTTAGACGTTTGGAACAATAAAAGCTAGGAATGTTGTAATTATTAGTTTGGCATTATTAGAATAATATCAGACCACTTTGGTGTCTTTCATTTTATTTTACAGACTGAACTTTTTTTAAAGTACAGCTTTTAGATAAATATAACTTACAGGGAAATTTTAATACCTTTGGAAGTTCACCTGTTCTAATTCTTTAAGTGTTTTAAAGTAAAAGAATTTTTTTTTTTTTTTTTTTTTAGGGAAGTCTCACTCTGTCGCCCAGGCTGGAGTGCAATGGCATGATCTTGGCTCACTGCAACCTCCACCTCCCAGGTTAAGTCAGTTCTCCTGCCTCAGCTTCTTGAGTAGCTGGGATTATAGGCATATGCCACCATGCCCAGCTAATTTTTGTATTTTTAGTAGATACAAGGTTTCACCATGTTGATCAGGCTGGTCTTGAATTCCTGACCTCATGATCCACCCACCTCAGCCTACCAAACTGCTGGGATTACAGGCATGAGCCACCATACCTGGCCGGTAAAAGAGTTTTTAGGGAATGTCTGGCTATCCTGAAGTGAACAGACTTTTTACACTTTATTTTATTAAGGTTTTAATATGATTTTAATAGTTTTGGTAAAAAAATACAAAAGAATATGGTACGGACAATATTTGCAAATATTGGAGCAAACATTAATGTCTAAAGTTCCATATACATGACATAAATATTGGCACAATAGACAATCAAAGATGAGTTTAAGAAAAGATATTATGAAAGAAGACAGTATAATCTTAAAACCAGAATATCACTAGTATAATTACTGTCTCTTGTAATACCTCTTGAAATAACAATAAAGCATACCCATGTTTGTGCATAAAAGGCTTGTTAGACATAGAATGGAATCTGCTTAATGAGCTCTGTAGCCTGTGAATAGTTATAAGTATGCAAGAAGCTATGTCCGTCTACACCAGAGCTTAAGTAATATTAAATCTCATTGATAAGCTATTCTTACAATCCATTGTCCCTTCTGCGATATTGCAGAAATCTGCAGTTACGTGGTTATCTGACTTGGTCTCTGCTAAACATCCATGTTGTCACAATATGGTGTGAAACACACAATATTCAACACTTGCCATCTGATGATTTCATGGGTCATACAGGTTTTACGTGTGTTCTCAAATGCCAGGTTTTGTTTAGATTTAACGTGGGTCTTTATTTTATTCTTGACGTCACATTATGGTGTGCCCTCCAGACTAAACATTGAATTTGCAAGACAGAAGATAGAAAGGCTCTAACTTGAAAGCCACAATTTGACAACTTTGTCTCCCTAACAAAAATGCGCCTGTTCCGATGTTCTTATTTCCTTTCCTTCTTGCCTTCTTACCTGACTGGATAAAAAGTGCTTAGGAAGCATAAAGCATGTAAGAATGTGCATATTCCCCGGTTGTCTATAGTCTCTTAGAATCTAAACTGGAAGCATCACACCCTTATCCAGTTTAACTGTTTCCTCTGCATTCTCAAACCTAAAATCTCCACTAGCTCCAGTAGCTAAATTTTATTTTATTTTTATATATTTTTTTATTTTTATTTTTTTCTCCACCCCCACCCAAATAAAAATTTTTATTTTTATTTTTTGAGATGGAGTTTCACTCTGTCACCCAGGTTGGAATGCTGGAGTGCAGTGGCCAGATCTCAGTTCACTGCAACCAGGTTCAAGCAATTCTCCTTTCTCAGCTCCTGAGTAGCTGGCACTATGGCACATACCACTACACCTGGCTAATTTTTGTATTTTTGGTAGAGATGAGGTTTTGCAATGTTGGCAAGGATGATTTGTAAATTGTGCCATTTCCTACAATTGCTTAGACTATAAAATATAGATAAAAGATAAATAAGAAGAAATTAACTAACTTCTATGTAACTTTTATAACAAGTTAATTATTTAGAGATGTATTACTTTGACAAATTCACCATGGTGCCTTTGTTTCCTTATCTGAAAAATCATACATGACAAGTGTTTATCATGTTTAAGAATGAGAGTCTTCTCATTTTTTTTCATAATCTATCTTGTTAGAGTTTAGTTGTCAAGAAGGAAGGGAAGGTAGGAAGAAATGAAGGAAGAAAAAAACCTGCAATGATCTAATAAATCATGAGAAGAACACCCTAATGTGTTTACAGTCTTAGAGCAATATACAGGACATTGAACCATGTGTCTACTTGAGGATTGTGAGAATGAGGTATATAGGACAAAAGGTGGATGAGAGTTAATTAGAACAAACTTCAAGGATGTCTATGCCTCATCTTAATTCATGAGTCTAATTTGAAACTCAGCATAGTTCCAATAAAGAGAGAAAGACCCTATCATCTCACAAAAAACATGGATTACATTACAACACATTTCCTACCAAAGGGGACAATTTTTCATTACTTAACACTAAAGTGCTGAAACCATTAGTGTACCCTTTTAGACTTAAAATAAACATGTGTATTATGTGCCTATACCTCCCAATGGAGATCACAAATGGTGTCACATTGCACTGTGGATCCATTAGTAACATAATGGCATCCAACCACAGGTCTTGCTAATGGTTTAAATTGGAAAGCAGATTTTTTTTTCTTTCGTTTAAAAGAGAGAGAGAGAGAGAAAGGAAAAGGATAAGAAATTAAAGGAAAGGAAGAAGAAAGAAAAGCTTTCTTTCTTGTTATTTGTAAGTACATAGTCAGTTTAAAACTTTGTTTCTGTTGAGTGATTCAAGATATGACACTTTAAGAAAAAAATGAATGAATCAGAAGATCTAGTATTTTAAACAGTTGTCTAGCATATAAAAATTAATAAAGGGCAGAGCCCATATAAGATCATTTAACAAAATGTTTTTTTTTTTTTCTGATTAGACAAAGGACAACTGTAACATTTAAAATTTGGGGCATGTAACCTAATTTGGGATAGATATCTGAGGACATGCAAAAGCCTGTTTTTATAAATCATGTACAGAAAAAGCTAATTGGCTTCTCAGTGTGACTTACAATATCATCCTTATAGCAAAATTGCTGTAATTACCAGAAGGAAAAGAAGAGGTGGCAACTTTATAGTCATGAAAGATATGAACAACTCTATTTCCAGAAAAGAAGAAAAAAGAATTCTGGGGAAGATTTCAAGTATTCAGATAATTTATATAATTAATTCTCTGTTTTCTTACTATATTTGAGAGGATATAAAATGTAAGAGATAGGACATGATTAAAATGTATCACACTGCAACTAAAGCATGGCTCTCTCTAACTGCTAATATGGCATGCAGGATACTTAAAAGGAAATGTGTTGGGGAGATTTTTGGCTCACAGGTATTGTTTTGTTAACATAGAAGTCAGAATTTTTCTAAGAAACCTAGCTTTATTCTTGGCTATTGAATAGTGTCCTAAGGCCACCAAGCTCCATTAAATCCCTCTATCTTGTTTTAAGAGCTCTGCTGAGAATAGTAATTCTGATCATTATTTTCTTAGGAAAATATAGGCATATGTTCACTTATTCTGCCATGTTGCACTTAAGTGATTAAAAATTCATGTTCCAAGTAAGAAGCTGTTAAGCAGCTAATTATTTATTCTGTTTACAAGATATGCCCCAACTGGTTAGGGAAAATGGATACTAGGGGCTGAAGAAAGCATTAAATACATTTAGGGTGAGAAGGCCAACCTCCCTCCTGGTGGGTATATTACCAAGTGGTACAAATTGAAAGAGTGCCTTAAGCAAACAAACCACCCATTAAATAAATGGATTATTCATTTTAGGAAGACAAGAAGTATCCTTTACTTCTTAATAATTACACACACACAATCTACTTGAAGTTCATTGTCAGATAAACTCAATTCATTATATATCTCAAGCTGCTTTTTGAAAGGAGGAATTTTGAAGAGATACCATGGTAATGTTTTTAAAAGAATAACAAGAGAAAAAAGTAGACTTAAATATATATAAATCTCATGCAAAAGGTATGCACACTAAAACTAAATAACACATTTAGAATGAAATTGGGACTCACCCCTAAAAATTGCTAATAAAATATATTTTTACAAAGCCCTTAAAATTAGTAAGATGGATATTAATGAGATACCTGACAGAAGTAATACAAAGAAAGAAATTTATATCCTGTTAAATTAATTCAGTAACAATGTCAATTGTCACATAATACTTATGAAATACATAAAGAATATACAAGCTATAGAAATGATTATTATAAAATATAGTGTGAAGTACTCATAAATATGTTGTATAAAGTCATCACTGGGTTTTAAGTAGACTGTTCTCAAGAAAAAAGTGCCTGAATTGAAATATGAGCTGAAAAGGTCATCTCAGAATCTAGAAATACCTAAATAATCATTTTATGAACTTTCAATTTTCCAGCTTCTGCTAGAATATTGAATGTCTCTGGAGTAAGCTTTCTGCAACTCAATTTTAGTTATTTCTTAATGAATATATGAGTAAATGTTTATTGAGACTGAGGAATAAGTCATTCTCATTAATGCAATAAATGTAGTTAACAAACATCATACCATTTACAATTTCCAACAAGTTTTATATAATAAAATATACGTACATAACTATCATAATAAAAGCCAGTGTGTTATATTTTGGTTATTTTAAACATACTTTCAGATTATAATTACGGGCGTGTATTAGCATTGTACTACATTATTTTTGCAATTAAAGTAATAATATAGAATAGACTTTATCACATATGGTTTTCTTTTAGATTATACAACTGAAGGCTGCTACCTTTTGTTATTTTTGGTGATGTAATAACCTATAGTCATTTTTGTGATTTAAAAATACTGATCCAGATCTTACGACAACTGTCAATATTTCAGTCATTTTGTCATTTACAGGTTTGTTTACTTTTATTTCCCAACAATAACCAGGCTAATAGAACATAAAATGCAAATGTATTATTTAAAATCACAATCACAAATGCTCTACATATAAATGTTTTGCTTCTTGCTTCATCTTGTTCCATTTATTTTTTTCAGCATTATAGCTCCATAGGGTCTCCACACTATTTTCATACTTTGTGCTTACATGTTTAGAACTTGCAAAGAATTTATTATAACTCACGAATGTTCACCTTTCATTAATGTATATTTTAACCTAGTATTAAATTCTACCTGCCTGGAAAACTAATACTATTGCTTAAGTGATTAAATGAGAGGTATAAAAAATAAAAAATCAAAGTAATATTTTCATTTTTATGGAGCTTAATGCTATACTAATTTCTTTACTAATCACCCAGAGTAGCAGTTGACAAAATACAGCCTCAAGGCCAAATGCGGCCCACTGTCTGTTTTTGTAAATACAGTACAGTTTTACTGAAACATTGTTATACCTGGGTCTCAACCAACATGGGTGAAAAGTAACTTCCAGGCCTAATGCCTGGTAGTGCATAGCAATCTATTAACTGGGGGTTTATGCATGAGCAGGTATGGCAATCACTGATGTAACTTGATCATTTTAGACAAGTTTTTAAAGTTATTATCTTTGTGTTTGCTATAGGGATTTAATATACATTTTAGTATCATAATCGACATAAAAATCTGTGCTTTGTGGTATTATTTTTATATTTATATCTATATCACATTTACATCCATATCCATATCTATATCTAATTTCTACATGAGTATGTCCTAAAACACACAGCACTAGAATGTGTGGGTAGTAGAGAAGAAGCAGAATTTGAAATGTACAGTGCCTGGAGCTAGTCTTTAAAGAATTCTCCAAGATTTAGGTATTCAAAATTATAAATAAAAACTTGGTTCCTGTAACTGCTTAGTAAAAATGGAAGTTCTCTACTGCTAGAAAGGCACTTGATTATGTAGCCCCCAGAACTCATGCCTCCAATATTTCTCTAACTTGGATATTCCCATTTCCAAAATTGAACAAGTGTGCATTCATTGCTCTGGTTGAATCCTTTCCCTTTGGTTATATTTAAATAGCAAATTTACTGGGAATAAATGAAAAAAAAATCATCAATAATTTGGTATGAATTACTTTATCATGTCATTGGTTTTATTCATTCATTTATATTTGTTTCTTATGATAGAAAATATAACAGGGTAATATGAGATTAATAAGGAAATTAATGAAAGGTTAGAAAATAGTAAAGAGAAAAATAATGTTTAAATGGAGATATTAACAAAGAAATATTACCTACTATATTTTTACCTAAACTGATTTTTTGACTTCAGAATACTAAAACATCTTGACAGTGCTTTATATTTGTAACCTGTTGACTACAAAATATTTGCCTATTCTATGCAAAATTATAATATATCTCATATATTTCTGTTGTCATTTCTAAGGAACCTAAACAAATTAACATTAGTATAAATTCCAGTGAGTTTAATAAGTTCTTACTTTTACAAATGAAGCATTTTAGGCAAATAACTCAGATTCTTACAGCAAGTTGTGGACAGAGCAAGAATAGAGTTGATACCTTTCAGTACTGGTGCGTGAGCTGCAAAATTTGTGCCCAGGGGAAAGGTGGTCCTGAACTGTTACATTTCTCTTAGGCTTAACATTAGTTATATCATACCTTGGCATTTTCTTCCTTTTACTAACCTGGCACAAATCTTCCTCTAAAAGTTTATTACTCCAATGATTTGCAACATGATAATAGTAGCAAAAGTTTTAGATTATTTGCTTTAGGCTTATTTTTAACTTCACACATGTAGAAACAGTAGTATAGATGAAAAGCTGATGAGGGTTATTACTTTGGACATAAACTTTTTTAAGGTGAAAACTGCAGAGTATCTAAGCTCTCTGGAGACATAATAAAAATCCACTAAATTACACTTTAATATTTTTTCAGACCCTCCAAGTCTCCTTAGGAGAACACTTTGTCCTTTTAAAAAACTCATATTTTTACTTCACAGTACCCAATTATTAAAGAAGAAATGTTGCTTATTAGAAGAAACTACTACATAGAAACATTAAAGCTGAAACTGCAACATTAGTTGAAGAGTAATCATGCACATACATTTATATGTTTCTGTACAGCTGTGTATTAAAATGTCGAGCATATTAACATTTTATAAAAACAGAATAGCAATCAAGTTATATTAAAGAGTTGAATAGTAAGTGTAATAGAAGTAACATAAAATGAATTATTTGGCATTTATTTCAAAGTAAAATTATGTAACATATTCTTGATTTTCAAAATATTCTGCTTTTGGGAGACTGTATATTTGCCTAAACAACCTTGTCCCACTCAAAAAGTGTTTAAAGTTTCTATGATCAATTTTTTTAATTTAAGAAATTATGATACATTCTTTTGAACACCAATAGTGATAGAAAGTCTACATTTACCTATAATGAGTTAGTTTTGGAAACAAAAATTATGGAGAATCATCTTTAATAAATGTATGGTTATTGAACAACCTAATAATTAGTTTGGTACTGAAATGCAGGACTTTTCTTAAGACTCTAAAATTAATTTATTGTAGAACCCCTTCCCAATACCGAAATTAAATACATTAAGCAAGAACATTATTATTAAAATGGGCCTGTGACTTTGGAAAGTTGCTACTCTGCAGCAAGATTCTAATGTAAAGTTTGGCTGAGAAATAACAGGCAGATTTATACAACAATTCTCATAGCTCTATAGTGGGTTTCAGTGTGCCAGTAGCTCTTGTTCACGCTGTTCACTGTGTATGTTTATATTCACACTGTATCCTTAACATGTTTGCTTTTCATTTCAGTATTTACTAGGTAAAATAGAAACAAAAATTTGAATGCCACCTCTACAGCTTTATAGTATACTCATTAAACTGTGACTCAAAATAAAGGAAAAATTTAAACCAAATCAAGACCAAAGAAATAAATTAATTAAATTAATTATTAAAAATACCATAAATATTCTTTTTCAAAAAGTCTTTTGTATTAGTCAAAATTTTTAGAATATTAAATATAAAATAATAAAATTGTACATACAGTGGAATAACATATAATAAAAGATTAATAAATAATTTAAAACTAATTTATATGTACTATATACAATAAAAATTAACTTCAGTAAATTCCTTTGATGATAAGTAAATTAACTGCAAAATTAACAATAACAACATGTCAGCAATATGTGCCAGGAATAAATTCAGATTATTTTTACCTGATTAACAAGATGCCAGATTTCAGCTCTTTTTTTTTTTTCTATTTTTTTTTTGTTTTTTTACAAATCAGTGTAGTGGAGGCCTCTGTGAATGTCTGCAGTTACTTTTCCCTGCAGATGTCTGTCAGCACTAATATCTTGTTAATTAATCTCTAGCTAGAGAATATTCTTTCAGTGGTCAGTTAAAAGTTTAAGTCAGAGAAACAATTTTCATGTTAAAGTTATATAGTGAAAAGTAATGGCAATTACCAAAAGTTTTACAAATTTCAAAATTGGTGAAAATTCCAAGAAATTAGTAATTTGACTGAATTGGCTCAACTTTCTCTCCTTTAACAAGACTTTCTAGAACACAGATGAGAAATTTTGTGCATGCAATCATAGTTGTATGTATATGTGTGTGTGTATGCATTTTGTTTCCTCTTACAGACATTATTTAAGTGCTACCTTATTTGCACTTGACACTCATGTTCTAAATAGATTACTGTAAATGAGAGGTGAATGATTTTAGCATTCCAGTAAATCTCACAGGTCATCATATAGCAAAGAAAGTGTTTAAAGCAAATACTTCTGATTGAAATGGCAGATGGAAGCTTTCTACCATCATTCCTTGTAGAAGCATTGATTTTAGCTTTCCATGTACAAGAACACTTCTGTGTGAGTCTTGAAGTGTAGCAGAGACATTCTGGCACACACTATTGGAAGAGTATTGGTCCATGTTTCTGTTTTTATACAATCACAATGCTGTTTTGGCAACTGTAGCCTTATAGTACAGTTTAAAGTTGGGTAGTGTGGTGCTGGTGGCTTCGTTCATTTTGCTTAGGATTGCCTTGGCTATTTGAGATCTTTTTTGGTTCCACATAATTTCTGTTTTGTTGAGACAGAGCCTCACTTTGTTCCCCAGGCTTGAGCACAGTGGTGTGATCTCGACTCACTGCAACATCCACCTCCTGGGTTCAAGCCGTTCTTCTGCCTCAGCCTCCTGAGTAGCTGGCACTACAGGTGTGCACCACAGTGCCCAGCTAATTTTTTATATTTTTAGTAGAGATGGGGTTTCACCATATTGGCCAGTCTGGTCTTAATCTCCTGACCTCATGATCTGCTCACCTCAGTCTCGCAAAGTGCTGAGATTACCAGTGTGAGCCACCGCACCCAGGTTCCAGATTAATCTTTACATAATTTTTCCTAATGACATGAAGAACCTCATTAGTTTTATAATAGGAATAGAACTGAACATGTAAATTGCTTTGAGCAGTATGGCTATTTTAATAATATTGATTCTTTCTAACCATGATCATGGACTGTTTCTCCATTTGTTTCTATTATCCCTGATTACTTTGATCAGTCTTTTAAAATTCTAATTGTATAGATCTTTCACCTCCCTGGTTAGCTGTATTTCCAGCTATTTCATTCTACTTGTGATATTGTGAATGAGATTCTGTTATTAATTCAGCTCTCAACTTGAATGTTGGTGTAATAAAAAATTCTACTAATTTTTGTACAGTTATTTTGTATTCTGAAACTTTGTTGAAGTTATGTTTCAGTTCTAGTAGTTTTTGGGAAGAGATTATGGGGTTTTCTAGGTATAGATTCATATTGTTGCAAACAGAGATAGTTTGACTTCCTCTCCTCCTATGTACATGCTTTTTATTTGTTTCTATTGGCCGATTTCTCTAAGACTTCCTGTACTATGTTGAATAAGAGTGGTGAGTTGGCATCATTGTTTCATTCTGGTTCTCAAGGGGAATGCTCCCAGCTTTGCCATTCAGTAAGATGTTGGCTATGGTTTTGTCACAGATTGCTTTTATTATTTTGAGATATGTTCCTTCAATGTCTTATTTGTTGAGGGTTTTTAATGTGAAGGGAAATTTAATTTTATCATAAGCCTTTACTGTATCTATTAAGATGATCTTTTTTTTTTTGGTTCTGTTTATGTGATGAATTGTATTTATTGATTTGCATAATTTTTCATATCTCTATTTTCTTTATTTCACTTCTAATTTTGGTTATTTCTTGTCTTCTGTTAGCTTTGGTATTGGTTTGATCTTGTCTTAGATGTGCTTTAGCTATGTCCCAAGATTCTAGTATGCTGTCATTTAGAAGAAGGTTGTTTAATTTCCATGTAATTGTGTAATTTAGAGCAACTTCCTTAGTATTGATTTCTGTTTTTATTTTGCTGTCATCTGAAAGTGTAATTGGTATTGAGACTGGGTTCTGGGACACTGGGGAGGCTCAGCTACCCAATAGGATGTGTTTTTCCAGGCTCTTGGTCCCTCACTCACTGAAGAATAGGAGAGAGGACCCCACCGGGGGCGGTGGGCTCATAAGTAAATGTCAGACCCCAAAGGATTTTGCAGAAAGTGATTTATTTAGGCAAAGAGAGAGAAAAAGGAGAAAGAAATAGAGAGCAGCTCCCATGAGGTCATGGAAGGGGATCCAGAAATGGAGCCCACACTGATGTGGGGGAAGAGGACTTTTAACCTGGGAGTAATTTCCACCCCATTCAAATTTCTGTCCTATGAAAAGTTTCTTTAAACTTCTGCTGGAGTGATTGATCTTTGATTTTTTTCTGTATGCTTGAAAGATAAACAAAGACCTCTAAGCTCTTGAATGGAAATGTCAGGGAGGTATGGTGTTGGAAAGTTCTTGCCTTTGAAACTGCGCCTCCTTGTGGACCTGGAAGAGAATACATTCCCTCAGTATGATTTTAGGTTTTCTGATTTTGCTGATTTTTTTTTTTTTCGTTCATAATTGTGTGGTCCATTTTAGATTATGTGCCATGTGTAGATAGGAAAAATGTATATTCTGTTGTTCTTCATGGAGAGTTCTGTAGATGTCTGTTTGATCAAGTGTCAATTTCTGGTTCCCAATATTTTTCTAAGTTTTTTGCCTTGATGATCTAATACTATCAGTGGCATGTTGAAGTCTTCCACTATTACTGTGTGGATATCTAAGTCTTTTTGTAAGTCTCTAAGAAATTACTTTATGAATCTGGGTCCTCCTATGCTGGGTGCATATATATTTAGGATAATTAGGTCTTCTTCTTGAATTGAACTCTCTACCACTATGTAATGTCCTCCTTTGTCTTTTCTATCTTGTTGGTATAAAGTCTATTTTGTCTGAAATCAGAACAGCAATGCCTGCTTTCTTCTGTTTTCTCTTTGATTGGTAGAATTTTCTCCATCCCTTTATTTTGAGTTGATGGGTATCATTGAATATCAAATCAGTTTTTTGAAGGCAGCATACATCTGTGTCTTGCTTCTTTATTTAACTTGCTATTTTGTGCCTTTTAAGTGGAGCATTCATCCTGTTTACATTTAACATTAATATTGATATGGGCAGACTTGATCTTGTTATTATGTCCATTAGCTGGTTATTATGCAGATTTAATTGTGTGGTTGCTTTATACCGTCAGTGATCTGTGTACTAAAGTGTATATTTGTGGTGGCTGGTAATGGTATTTCCTTTCCACATTTAGCACTCCCTTAACACTGCTTATAAGTCCAGTTTCATGCTAACAAAATCCCCTAGCCTCTGTTTATCTGAGAATGTTTTTTAATTTCTCATTTATATATTAAACTTAGTTTGACTGTATGTGAAATTCTCGATTGGAACTTTTCTTTCTTCAAGAATGCTTAATATAGACTCCTGATCTCTTCTGGCTTATAAGGTTTCTGCTGAAAGTTGATATAATAGCCTGATGGCATTTCTTTTATAGATGACCTGCTCCTTCTTTCAGGCTGACTTTAACATTTTTAAATTTCATTTTGACCTCTGAGAATCCGGTGACAATGTCATCTTGCATAGTACCTCACAGAAGTTTTCTGCATTTCCTGAATTTGAATGTTGGTGTCTCCACTGAGGTTGTGAAAATTTTCATGGGTGATATCCTCAGATATGTTTTCCAAGTTACTTGCACTCTCCTCATCTCTTTTAGGAACTCATGAGTTGTAAATTTGGTCTTTTTCATAATCCTATATTTCTTGGACAGTTTGTCTTTTTTTCTTTATTTTTGTCTAACTATTTTGGGTAACTGATGTTCAAGTTCTGAGATATTTTTCCTCAGCTTGGTTAACGCTGCTGTTGAAACTGTATTAGAAAATTCTTCGAGTTTTTCAGCTCTTATCAGATCACATTGGTTCTTTCTTAAAATGATAATTTTGTCTTTTAGCTCCTTTACTGTTTTATTGTATCCTTTAATTTTTTTATTATACTTCAAGTTTTTTGTGATTCTCAATGATTTTCATTCTAATCCATATACTGAACTATATTTCTGTCATTTCAGTCATTTCTTCCTGGTTAAAACATTGCTGGGGAACTAGTGCAGTTATTTGGAAGTAAGAATTCGTGCTGGGTTTCTGAGTTGGAAGAATTCTTTGTTTTTTTAATTATCTGTTTGGGCTGATGTTCCTTCAATCTTTGAGGTTGCTGTCATTTAATTTGGCTTTTTGCTTTTATCTTTCTTGATGTCCTTGGAGGACTAATTGTGATATAAGGTGTATTCTTTTAACTGGCTTTATTTCCAAACAATTTTAGGGGGAAAATGTCAGCTCAGTACTTCTGGACTTTAAGAGGCCTGGGACCAGGTCCCCAATTTTATTATCTGGCCCCTTGAGGTTAGAAACTTGATGCACTAGAGGGGTTGAGGTATTCTTAGTCTACTAGCAGCCCCAACATTCTGATGGGTAGTGCCAAACAAAATGCTTCATTACGGTGATGGCAGAGGGATCCATGCTCACCTGCATGTCCCAGCAGCTACAATGGGGTGCACACACATTGGCTTGGGTGGGGTACCGGCAGGAACATGGCTGTGGCATTCTGCATGTTCTCGCACCCTATCTACTTTATTAAATAACTGAGGACCTGTCTCTAGTATGTATATATGCATATATAACACATCTCCATATCTTCATAAGTGAAATTCAAGTTTAGCCACTCACTGCTTTTATAGTCCTATAAACAAGAACAAAGTGTTGTATAACAAAATTATTTTTTATTCCAAAGCAGCTTAGGAGAAGTACAGGCTTCCTGCATTAAGGCTACCAGTTTGAATTTTTAATATAATGTTGGCAAGTTTTCAAGAGCATATAAAAGTTATAAACATATAGACACCCAATACTGGAGCATCTGAATATATACAGCAATTATTAATAGACCTGAGAAAAGAGGTAGTAAGCAACATAATAATACTAGGGGATTGTAATACTCCAGTTTCAACAACAGGTAGATCTTTCTGACAGAAAATCAACAAGAAATTATTGGACTTGAATAGTACTTTAGACAAAACAAAAATCATACACAGAATATTTTACCCAAAAGCAGCAGAATACACATTCTTCTCAAATACACATGTGCACTCTCCAGAATAAATAATAAGCTAAACCAGAAAGCAAGTGTTAGAAATTTAAGAAGATTGAAATTATATAAAATATATTGTCTGATGATAATGCTATGAAACTAGAAATCAATAACAAGGAAAACCAGAAAATTAAAAAAATATGTGGAGACAAAATAAATATTATTGAAGAATCCAGGGGTCAAAGAAGAAATTTCATGGAAGTCCAAAATATCTTAAGATATATGAAAATGAAACATGACAGGCCAAAATTTATCAGATGCCACCAAAACAGTTCCAAGACAGATTTTAGCAATCATGTCTACATCAAAAGAAAATCTCAAAACATCTAACTTTATACCTGAAGGCACTAGAAAAAGAACAATCCAATAACAAAGATAGCAGAAGGAGGAATTTAACAAATATCATATCAGAAATAAATGAAATCGAAACTAGATAAAAAGTAGAAAAGATCAATGAGCTGAGTTGGTTTTTTGAATAAGCAAATTAATTCATAAATGGAGAGGAGACATTATAACTCATACCACAGAAATACAAAAATCGTGAGACTGCTATGAGTAATTATATGACAGAACATTAGATAATCTAGAAGAAATGGATGAATTAGTATACATATAAAACCTACCAGTACTGAACCATAAAGAAATAAGTAATCTTAACAGATCAATTATGAGTAAGGAGATTTAATCTGTAATCAAATACCTCCAAACAAATAAAAGCTGAAGATCTAATGTCTTCACTGGTAAATTCTACCAAATATTTAAAGACTTAATGTCATTCCTTCTGAAACACCTGGAAAAAGCTGAGGAGGGAAAACTTTCAAACTGATTTTATGACTGTAGCATTAACCTGATAACAAAGCCAGACAAGGATGCTATATGAGAAAAAAATTACAGGTCAGTGTCTCTCAGGAGAACAGATGCAAAAATCCTCAACTAAATGCCAGTAAACTGAATTCAACAATGCAGTAAAGGGCCACATGCCATGATTGAGTGAGATTTATTCCTGAGATACAAGGATGATTCAATATACACAAATCAATAAATGTGATATACCGTATTAACAGAATGACAAACAAAAATTTAATGATGATCTCAATAGATTAAAAATAATCACTTGACAAAATTATAAACGTTTTCATGATAAAAAACTCTTAAAAAATAATGTGTAGAAAGAATGTACTTCAACACAATAAAAATCATCATGTTACAATCATATAGCATCATATTGTAATCATATAGCAAACATGACTCAGCAGTAAGAAGCTGAAAGGTTTTTTTTTTGTAAGATCAGGAATAAGACAAGAATGCTCAGGTTAACCTCTTCTATTCAGTATAGTGCTGAAAGTCCTATCCATAGCAATAGGACAAGAAAAAGAAATAAAATATGGCCAAATAAGAAAAGAAAAAGTTAAATTTTTTTATTGCAGATGGAAAAACTTTATGTATAGATAACCCTGAAGACGCTACCAAAAAATGTTAGAACTAATAAATTGAGTAAATCTTCAGGATACAAAATTAACATACAAAAATCAGGTGTGTATCTACAGAATAACAATAGTCTATCCAAAAAAAATTAAGAGAGCAATCTCATCAAGAAGAATAAAATACCTAGGAATAAATTTAACCAAAAAGGTCAAAGATATGTACACTAAAACTATAATGTTGATGGAAGAAATTGAAGATGACACAAATAAATGAAAATATATTCCATGTCATGGATCAGAAGAATGAATATTGTCAAAATGTTTTACTTCCCAAAGTAATTTATGGATTCAATAAAATGTTTATCAATATTTCAATGACATTTTTTACAGAAATAGAAATGATTCCAGAATTTTATGAAACTACAAAAGACTCTGAATAAAGCAATCTTGAACCAAAAAAAAAAAAAAAAAAAAAAAAAAAAAAAAAAAAAAACAAAAAAAAAAAAAAAAAAAAAAAAAAAAAAAAAAAAAAAAAAAAAAAACACAAAAAAAAAACCCAACAGAAAGCAAAGCTGGACGCATGACACTCTCTGATTTCAAAACATCATGATACTTGAATAAAACACTGAAATGTGGAACAATTAATCAGAATAGAAAACCAGAAATATACCTAAGCACATACAGTTAACTAATCTTCAACTAAGGTGCCAAGAATACACAATGGAGAACTGATATCTTCTTAAATAAATTGTGTTGGAAAAACTGAATATTCACATGGAAAAAAATTAAATTTTTATCTCACATGACACTCAAATATCAACTCAAAATGGAATAAAGACAAAAATAAGAGCTGAATCCATGAAACTCCTAGACAAAAACATAGACGAAAAGCTCCATGGCATTGATCTTGTCAACAATTTTTAAGATATGACACCTAAAGCACAAGTAACAAAAGCAAAAATAAACATATGGGAGTATATCAGATGAAAACATTTCTGCCTAGCAAAGGAAGCAATTAACAAAATGCAAAGGCAACTCATGGAATAGAAAAAAATATCTGCAAGGTATATCTGATAATGTGTTAATATCTAAAATATAGAAGAAAGTCATGAAACTCAATTGTAAAAAACAAATTAAACAACTAAAAAGCAGCAAAAAAAGTTTTAAATAGACATTTCTGAAAGGAAGACATACAAACAGCCAACACATATATAAAAAGATGCCCAATATCATTAATCACCCAAGTAAAGAATATCAAAATCACAATGAATTATCACCTCATATTTGTTAAAATAACATAAAATATTTAGAGGTGTTGATGAAGGTTTAGAGAAAAGGGAACCCTCATACCTTGTTGGTGGGAGTATAAATTGGTACAGATATTATGTAAAACCGTATGGAATGTCATCAAAAATTAAAAATAAAACTGCCATATTTTTAGCAGTCCTACTATAGGCTACGTATCCAAAGAAAATAAAATCACTTTCTTGCAAAGGGAGCTTTACTTACTTGTTTATTGCAATACTATTCACAATAGCCAAGATACGCAAACAACCTATGAAGCTGTCAACAGATGCTTGGATTAAAAAAAAAATGCAAAACCCTGGGGGATATACGCATATCCTACAGTATTTACCCAATTTAGATGATAAAGTTTGTGTACATACCCAAAATATAATAGTATTTACCCAGAAATTTTATATACAACGAGTGAACTTTATCACCCATATTGAGCTTATGGAAAACTCAAATATTTCAGAAAGGATTTTATGGTAATTTGTTGAGTGAAAGCTTTCTTGTATTTATTACCTGATAAGGGTAGTTTCTGCAGATGAACCTTATTATGTAACAATGATCTTATTTATATCTATATATATGAATATGCATCTTTATATCTATATACATGAATATTAGTCCACACTAAAAAAAAGAAACATCCTGCCATTTACACGACATGGATGACTTTGAAGCACATTGTGCTAAGTGAAATAAGCCAGGCACAAAAAAGATAAATGTTGCACAATCTCATTTATACGTAGTATTCAAAAGAGTAAAAGTCATAGATACAGAGAGAAGAAGAGTGCTTACCAGGTTTGAGGGGTAGAGGATAAGAGAAAATATTTGTTAAAAAGCACAAACTTGCACTTATAAGTTGAATAAGTTCTGAATACCTAACATGCAGCTTGGCAACTGTAGTTAATACTATCATGTATACTTGAAGTTTGCCAAAGGAGAAGAACTTCGTTATTCTCACCATATACACAAAAAAGGTAAGTGAGTGAGGTGATGGACATGTTAATTGCTTCATTGTGATAATTGTTCCACAATGTACACATATATAAGAACATCATGTTTTATAACTTTTAAATATTTGTGAAATTTTATAAATATTTGCAATTTTTTGTCAATTGTATCTCAATAGAAAAAGCTGAGAAAATATGTAAATATTCCCCTGGCTTAAACAAGTACAGGAAATATCTGCTTTATTGCACATGGAGTATTGGTACATGAAGTATTAAATCTTTTAGAAAAAATTTAAGAAAAATTTATTAAGTGATTAATTATCATTGCATGTATGAGAAACAATAATCATTATTCAAGATGAATAGATTTAAACATTAAAAAAACTGTGTGGGTCTCCTATAATTCTCATGATGTACATGATGAAACAATATTAAAAGTAAAGAGAAACAATACACTCAATTTCATGAGCCTCACTAAAGGAATAAATAGTATAGTAAATTTTATGTTGCTAATGGTCTCATTAATTTATCATCAAACATTGCCTAGTTACTCCCACCTTAAGTAGATTTAATAATAGATATGAGATGAGAGCAGAAGGATAGCTCAGGGAAAATTAAGAGCTAAGTACATGTGATTTTTTATTTTGTTTGTTTTTTTTTTAACATAGCCAACAATTTCAGGATTACATGTATGCAATGAGACATGTTGAAGGTTCTGTTTCTGAGAAATATCACCTAAATAAAAAATATAACTGCACTTTTTTAAGCATTTCCTCTTATTTACTCCTTTTCTTCCTTTGTTTTAAAGTGGTTGCTTTAAATATAACTGTGTGTGTGTGTGTGTGTGTGTGTGTGTGTGTGTGTGTGTGAGAGAGAGAGAGAGAGAGAGAGAGAGAATGAGAGACAGACCAAATGTTCTTTACCCTTTTTTTTCCAATTAAGCATTTATCCTAATGATGTGACTTCAGGATGATATAGTACTTTCTCTCTGGAAACTCACTTACTTTCACTAGTCTTCCATCATTTTCTTGAGAAGCCCTAACACCCTCACAGGTACACTTGTAGGGAATGGCCACCTCCACATTAAACCTTCCTTTTTAAAATTAAATGATAAATTAAACTTATTAACACAGCTTGATTTCCACTAGAGGTTAACCAAATTTCACCTGAATTAATTAACAAATGTGTTTTAGAGTAGCAAGACATTTATAATCTATGTATTTGCCTTTAATTCCTGGTTATTATTTATCTAATTTTATACTGAGGAAAGCATACAGAAGATAAACATAAACAACAAAAAACACCCTTAAAGCAAAATTACAGTATTGCATTGCTGCTGAGAAAATGACATTCCACCTATTTCATGTGGATTCAAACATGAAGTACAAAGGTTGGAAGGGCAATGAAACTGAAACAGATATTCTATGTAAAAGGTACTACCTACAAACAGATATCAAAAAGAAGGGTAGGTTAATACTTTTACCATCTTTACGGTTTTTTGTTTGTTGAGAAAATAATACGTGAGAGGCTTCTGAACTACAGGAAACACACACAGACACAAATACACACACACACACACACACACACACAAAGCTCTTGAGATAAATGTGGCTAAAATTTAAAGGAATAAGAGTGTGTGAGGACATCTCATCACAGTGCCAGCAAGTTACAACTTTCCTAATTGTTATAGCTTGCAATTTTTTATCTGTGATGACAAGATAGAGGAGAAATAAAGTTTTAAGACCGATAAATAAAAATATAGCAATACCCTCAGCTTAGCCAGGTATATGATTCTTGCGTGCTGCAACTCCAAGCTGAAGAAGGAGGAAGGAATATGAATATCAACAAAAGTTTTGACTTCAATGCAGAAAGATAGGGTATTTTAAATGTACAATTGGGTCTTATATTTTGCTATATAAACTATTTAAGTTGTATGATATAGAATGAAAATTTATGGCCTTATTCATGTGTTTAACCTATGGCCAATGGAAGGACTATCCACTGAATAAAGAATAAATGGATAGTGAGATGAAAAAGTAAAGTTGCAACTGTCGGTGGCAAGCACAGAGTACTACATAATTACATCACTACTTATTTGCAGAGCTTAACATCTGATACTCACTAAGTAAAACCCTTGCATATTTTAGGATCCTGTGTATACTGGCATGCTTTATATACTGGATTCATAAGCTCAGTGTTTTTAATGATATGTGTTTCAGACGTTTTAGGTAAAAAATGAGGTTTACAATAAATCTAAAAATATTACTAAATAAATGTTTCATGTGGGTGTTTGTGTGTGTTTGTGTGCATGTGTTAAGCTAAATTTTCTGCTAGTTTATTAAATGCAGCAGGTTTGTCATATTGGCACTTCAATTCTAATGATGATAAATAGTATAAATCTAATAAATAGCATTAATACTTTACATTAATGTGTTTGTCTTCTACTACTGTATAGCAAATTACCAGAAGTTTAGCAGCTTGAAAAACACACATTTATTATCTCACAATTTCCTTAAGTCAGGAGTCTGAGCACAGTCAGCTGAGTCCTCTGCTAAGGATCTTACAGTGCTGTAATCAAGGAGCTGGCTAGGCTGTATTCTTATCTGAAGGCCCAGCTGGGGAAGAATTACTACCAACCTCATCTGAGTCACTAGCAGAAATAATATTCTTCAGTGTAGGACTGTTTAACCCAGCTTTTTCTGGCTGTAAGATAGAGGCCTTCCTCAACTTTTATAGGAAACCTCAACTCTTACTCCACTTCTTTTCCACACTGTCTAGACTCTCCCCGAGGCTGCTTGCTGTTCTCTATCATAATGGCTTCACCAACATGGCCACTTCATTTAGTCAGCATGAAGAGTCTCAAAAGAAAGTGGGCTAGTAGGACAGAGTCTTGTTCAATAAAACATATAGCAAGAGTGACAGCTCATCTTTACCATATTCTATTCTTTAGATGCAGTCATAAATCTTGCTTAAACTGAACTAAAGGGAATTACAGAAGGGTATGAAAAATAGGAAGCAGAATCATACGTAGTCACTGTAGGGCAAGGGGTCAGAGCCCCAGCATTGGAGAGTGGTTGGTTTGTGGGTGATAAAAGATTTTACTAATAACAGTACAGGTTTGAAAGATAAAGTTGTATTAGATTGAATGCTGCAGCAGAGTTCAGAGGGGCACTTCAGCAAGAAGAACTGAGCACATTTTGGTGGATTTTCCTTTGTGATATTTATGGACCTGAAAATGGGAGCTTAAGGGTAATTTGGACCATACTAGGATGTAGGTCATAACAAATGATTACATTTTTGAACATTTTGGTGCCTTGAGGTAGGGAAACCTGAGTTTTGACATGCATGCATTCCAGAGATGTATAGAAATTCTAGTTACTTATACATTTTGGAGAAAGAAGTCTAGTACTAGCCAGCAGGCTGAAATGTTTAAGCTTTGTGCCCCCACCTGATATGGTTTGGCTGTGTTGCCACCCATATCTCATCTTGAACTGCAGCTCCCATAATTCCTACCTATTGTGGGAAGGCCTGGTGGAATCTTGGGGTAGGTTCCCCCATACTGTTCTCATGGTAGTAAGTCTGATGAAGTCCAGTGATTTTATAAGGGGTTTCCCCTTTAACTGATTCTGATTCTATCTTGTCTGCTGCCACGTAAGATGTGCTTTTCACCTTCCACTATGATTGTAAGGCCTTGCCAGCCATGTGGGACTGTGAGTCCATTAAACATCTTTTCCCTGATAAATTATCCAGTATTGGGTATATCTTTATCAGCAGCATGAAAACGGACTAATACACCACACAAATCTCATCTTGATTTTTTTTCTTTCATTATATTGTCTTGCTTTGTTACCCAGTCTGGGTAAAGAACTAATTGGCTGCATGCCAAGCTTAAAGAGGACTGTAATTTTTGTACTTTTTGAATTTTCTAGTTCATGTATGTGTTATTTACTGAAATTAAATTGAGAAACTTATTTATGTACTGAGCTTTGAAGACAAAAGATTTGGGATTAAGACCTAGATCATTTTACATTACAGTTAGAATAGGATTGTGAATAACACTTTATCCCTCTGAGTGTCTTTCCATAGCTTTAAAATATGTAAAATAATCCTGATAATATCATAATTCTTCTGAAGATAAATCAATAATTTGTTAATAATACTTTGAATGCAAGTGAAACCATCTTGATTTACTGAAGAAAAATTCACAAGAAGTGGGTTAAATTATAGGAAAGGAACCTTTAGGTTAAGAAATCCAAATCTTTTCTAATGTTCAATAATCCTACCTGATCTTTGCCCCCTGGAGACATTAACATTATTATACTGAGCATAAAGAAAATCTGTGCTTTGAACGGAAAGGACGTGTTATCTCTTTCTCCCATGGCTTTTTTTGTCATCCAAATATTCTTGAAAAGATAGTCTGTAGCAAAGCTATTAAGTGTCTCTGCTCCCAAAGTATGCAAAATGGTAAGACACATGCTGCAGTTGTGGATATATGTTGATCTATGACACTCATGGTCAGTAGGGAAATGAGCAAAAAAGTGAAACAGTGAATAATAGGCAACTAACCTTTTCATACAAATCAGTGGGGAATTTTCACTCAAATGCAGAACACCTCAGTGAAAATATATGTTTGCATGTGTATATAACTAAATATTTTGATGTATATATATATATGTATATATGATTACTATGTAATATGTATAATACATTAGATTGATATATATGTAGAAAAACAGAGACTAGTGATTGTTGCATACAATTATGGGTGCAATTACAGCCACTTAATTTCACACTTAAAATGAATAAAATAGCAAATTTTGTTTTGTAGATACATTAAAATAAAAATTAGATAAATTTAACAAATCATTAGGAATTCTAGCATAAATTTTGGTGAGAAGGTTATAATATTTTATATAATGAATTTCAAAAGTTAAAAAAGTACAGTAAGTGTATTGTATTTATGCTATTCCCTATATTTATGATTTACATTTATGTACCTTTATTGCAATTATAAAGAAATTTTTCTGCTTACAACAAGGCCTCTACTGATACATCATAAAAGTAACAGATGGACTCTAAGGTGACTGAGGGGAAGAAAGATCACCTGGTAGCCATCCCACAGACCATCAAGTGGCAGAACTCTTTATCTGAGGAATTCATTCTGCTGTAAAGAACTGCCCAAAACTGGGTAATTTATAAAGAAGAGTGGTTTAACTGACTCACAGTTCAGTATCCCTGGGGAGTCCTCAGGAAACTTACAATCATGGCAGAATAGGAAGGGGAAGCAATGCACCTTCTTCTCAAGGCAGAAGGAGAGGTGCCAAGTGAAGGGAGATAAACCCCTTATAAAAACCACCAGATCTCATGAGAACAGCATAGGGGAAACCACCAAAATGATCCAATTACCTCTACCTCATCTTTACCTCCAGACCAACATGTACACCAATTCTTTGTGTACCATTTGGACGATAATTTAGATTTGTACAGGTATATATAATTTAAGCTTATTTTATACTAAAGTCAGCACTAAATAGACTCAGCCCTTCACCTATCTTCTTTGTATTTGGTTATGTATATATATATGTAGAGAGAGAGAGACAGAGAGAGATAGACAATTATATAGATATTTGTATCTATATATAGACAGGTAATTATATATTAATTATCTAGATAGATAATTTTCTGTCAGAGATGTTTAAACAACAGCAAGTCTATCTTGCTGGGTAAAATAAGGTTGAGACCTACTGGGCTGCATTGCCAGGAGGTTAAGCATTCTAAGTTACAGGATGAGAGTATTAGTCAAGGTTCTCTAGGGGGATAGAACCAATGGAATATATATATATATATATATATATATATATATATATATATATGCACACACACATATATTCCATTATACATATGTGTGTGTGTGTGTGTGTATATATATATATATATATTTCATTAGTCGTGTGTGTGTGTGTGTGTGTGTGTGTGTGTGTGTGTGTGTGTAGCCATAAAGTGCCTTGATTAGAGGCAATTTTGTGTGGAATACCACCACAGTGGTTAAAGAGTTCTGGGAGTCCACAGATGGTAGTCTTGGCAGAAGCATTGCATGCAGGGTAGGCAAACCCATATCTGGAGTAAGTACTATTCCACTGAGGACAAACCTCTGCCCTTTCCATGATAGAAGAGGTTCAATATAATCAACCTACCACAAGGTAGCTGGCTGATCACCCTGAGGAATGGTGACATAACAAGGGCTCAGTGTTGGTCTCTGCTGCTGTCAAATTGGGCACTCAGCAGTGGCTGTAGCCAGGTCATCCTTGGTGAGTAAAAGTCAAAGTTGCTGAGCCCAAGCATACTCTCCATTCCTGCCACCATGACCACTTTGTTCATGGACTCATTGGACAATGATAGGGGTGTCTGGGGAAAGAGGCTGAGTGGTGTCCACAGAATGGGTCATCATATCCTCTTGATTATTAAAATCCTCCACTGCTGAGGTCACCTGTTGGTGAGCACTCATGGAATACAAATATCTTGACTGTTTTTGATTGCTCAGAGAGTTCTATCCACATACCTCTTACCCAAATTTCTTTGTCACCAATTTTCCAATCATGCTTTTTCCAAGTCCCTGGCTATCCAGCCAAACCATTGGCTGCAGCCCATGAATCAGTATATAATTGCACATCTGGCCATTTCTCATTCCATGTAAAGTGCATAAACAGGTGCACTGCACTAAGTCTGCTTACTATTTCTCTTCACCATTGTCCTTCGGGAATGTCCTAGAAGGAGGTTGTAGTGCTGCAGCTGTCTACTTACAAGTAGTACATGCTTATCATGCAGAACCATCTGTGAACCAGTCCCTAATCTTCTCTTCCTCTGTCAACTGATCAGATGGAACGTCCCATGAGGCCACTGGTGCCAGCTGAGGGAGAGAAGGCAGGATGTCAGGAGTAGAGACCATGAGCATTTGAGCTACTTCCTCATGTAATACACT
The DNA here is from genome assembly GCA_004027835.1 of Alouatta palliata. NCBI lineage: Eukaryota > Metazoa > Chordata > Mammalia > Primates > Atelidae > Alouatta > Alouatta palliata. The sequence goes on from PVKV010018513.1 coordinate 33,005, forward strand.
TGTGCCTTCAAGAACTGCTCAAGCCTGAGCACATATATACCACTTCCACTTGATGATGGAACGCTGCTGTTCATGACCCAATTTATGGCCAGATGGGTGACATAGCACTCAGTTTATGATTGGCAGTTCAGGACACATGGTGAGTTGATGACCAGTAGTCAAATTTTCAGTTTTTATCAAAGCCCAGTAACAGGCCAAGAGCTGTCTCTCAAAAGGAGAGTGGTTATCTGCAGAAGATGAGAGGGACTTGCTTCCAAATCCTAGGGGCCTTTTCTGTGATTCACCTATGGAGGCCTGCCAAGGGCTCAAAATACCATCCCTATATGCCACTGACACCTCAAGCACTATTGGATCTGCTGGGTCACATGGCCCAAGTGGCAGAGCAGATTGCACAGCAGCCTGGACCTGTTGCAGAGCCTTCTGTTCTGGACCTCATTCAAAACTGGAAGCCTTTCAGGTCACTCAATAAATGGAGTGGAGTAACACACCCGAATAAGGGATGTGTTGCCTCCAAAATCCAAATAGGCTCACTAGGCATTGTGCCTCTTTCTTGGTTGTAACGAGGGGCCAAATGTAGCAACTTACCTTTTACCTCAGAAGGAATATTGCAATAGGCCTCATATCACTGGAGCCCTAGAAATTTTACTGAGGTTGAAGATCCCTGAATTTTATTTAGTTTTATTTCCCATTCTCTAGCATGCAAATGTCTCACCAATAAGTCTGGTGTGTTTGCTACTTCTTGCTCACTGAATCCAATCAGCATAATGTCATCAATGTAATGGACCAGTATAATATCTTGCAAAAGTGAAAAGTCATCCAGGTCTCTCTGAATAACATTATGACACAAAGCTAGAGAATTGATATATCCCTGAGGTAGGATAGTAATGGTACATTGCTGGCCTTGACAGCTGAAGGCTAATTGCTTCTGGTAGGCCGTATGGACAGCAATGGAGAAAAATGCCATTTGCCAAGTCAATGGCTATATGTCAGGTATGAGGAGATGTGTTAATTTGCTCATGAAATGAAACCACATGTAGTACACTAGCTGCAATTGGAGTCATCACTTGGTTAACCTTGTGATAATCCACTGTCATTCTCCAAGATACACCTGTCTTCTGCACAGGACAAATATAAGACTTGAACAGGGATATGCTGGGAATCACCACTCCTGCATCTTTCATGTCTTTGATGGTGTCACCGATCTCCTCAATCCCTTCAGAGGTATAATATTGTTTTTTATTTACTATCATTCCAGGTAGAGCTAGCTCTAATGGCTTCCGTTTGACCTTTTCCAGCATAATAATCCTTTACCCTACCAGTCAGGGAGTCAATGTGGGAGTTCTGCCAACTGCTAAGTATATCTATGCCAATTATGCATTCTAGCATGGAGAAATGGCCACAGGATGAGTCCAGGGACCAACTGGATCCACTGTAACTTGGACCTGAGCTAAAACTCCATTAATTACCTAACCTCCATATGACCTTACTGTAAGTGGAGGACCACAATAATATTTTGGGTCCCCTGGAATCAATGTCAGCTCAAAGCCAGTGCCCAGTAGTCCCTGAAGTGTCTGATCATTTACCTTTTTCCAGTGCACAGTTACCCTGGTAAAAGGCCAGAGGTCTCCTTGGGGAAGGATGGGAGAAAGATTCACTTCAAAAATTGTCACTAATGTAGTAGGGTCTTTCCTCAAGGGGATCTGGCCTCTCTTTCATTCAAGGGGTTCTAGTCTGTAAACTGGCTCATGTCTAGAAATTGACTGGGGCCATGACTCTCTGTTTTCATAATTCAGATTAACCTTTTGTCTATTCAACCAAATTTTCTGCCTGTATAAATTAATCAGGAATGCAGTAGGCTTCTATCAATCTCACTTGTAGAAACATCATGATTTATTAGCCAATGTCAGAGCTCTACAGGAGTCAGGCTACTCGGATATCAGCTTTGCCTCTGCTGTCCATTATGGTAGCTACACCCACATTGCCTTTGATGGTTGAGTGCCTTCACTTTTACCCTGCCACTTCAGGATCCAATTATTCCCATTGTATTTAAATTTTGTAGTTGAGTGACTGCAGTTCCTACTAATAGATCTGACATACAGAAAAATCAATTACAAGGCTCTTCAAAGATACAGGTACTGCCCTCACAAATCTATTTCACAAGGCATTGGGCAATAGCATATCTTCTAGATCCTCCCAGCTGGGTCTAAAGTGACTAATCCACTCCACCATCTAATCTCCCTAAGCCTTTGGATCCCATTTTCTACACCAAAAAAAGGGAGATCAGGCATTTCTAGTTCACTCACGGTGGGCCATCTTGTAATCCATATTTCATCTAACCAAGCAAACTATTAGTACCGTTTTAACTCCCTGAGCTGCGACATTAAATGCAGAGTCCCTACTTAGTGTGCTCAAGGCAATAAATTCAGCCTGATCCAACTCTGTGTTCTGTCCACTATTATCCCACATCCTTAATATCCATTCCCATGCCTGTTCTCCTGCTTTCTGCTCATATAAATTAGAAAACTCAAGCAGTTCCTTTCAAGTGTGGTGCACCTCCTCATGGGTCACACTTTCAACCTCACCTCTAGGGGTCTGCCGACACTTTAGTCTAGTCATGAGTCTAGAAGCAAAAACAGGTGTTGGAGATGGCTCCTGAGGAGAATCAGCATTTTCTTGCCTGGCAACTGCCTCAGTGGAGGCCATCACTGTTACCTCAGGCAACATAGGGTTTATCTCCTCAGATAAATGTGGAAAGAATGATGGCAGCATGGGTTAGTGAAGGGATGTTGAAACTACTGTGGACAGGGAAGCTGTTTCTTCTGGCAAAAAAGGCTCATCAGAGTTTACAAACTCGGTGTATGTATAATACATATATATATTCCATTAGTTCTGTCTAAATATATATATGTATGTACAATGCATATATATATTCCATATACGTTACTAACCATCACTTTTTATATAATGGAATATATATATGTATGTATACATATATATTCCATTACATATAAAATTTGACATATATGTATACATACATATATATATTCCATTATATATAAAAGTGTATATATATATACTTTTATGCATATATATACACATATATACTTTCATATATATAGGTACACATAAAAGTATATGTGTACATACATATGTATATTCCATTATACATAAAAGTATATATATATATACACACACATATATACATATATAAGTTTATTAAGTATTAACTCACATAGTCACAATGTCCCACAATGACTGTCTGCAGGTTGAAAAGAAAGAAGAGCCAGTTTGAATTCTAAAAATAAAAAACTTGGAGTTGGATGTTCTAGGGCAGGAAGCATCCATCACAGAAGAAAGATGTAGGGTGAGATGCTAGGTCGGTCTCACCTTCTCATGTTTTTCTGCCTGCTTTATATTCACTGGCAGCTGATTAGATGGTGACCCTGCAAATTAAGGGTGAGTGTGCCTTCCCTAGCTCACTGACTCAAACGTCAATCTCTTTTGGCAACACAGAGACACACCTGGGATCAATACTTTGTATTCTTCAGTTCAATCAAGTTGACATTATTAACCATCACAGTGAGATAGAAGGTTGGTACCAGATACAGGTCACAAAGACCTTGCTGATAAAATAGGTTGTGGTAAAGAAGCCAGTGAAAACCTACCAAAACCAAGATGGTAATCTCTGGTAATTCTCACTGTTTAAATCTATGCTAATTAATTATAATTCATTAGCATGCTTAAAGACCCTCCCATCATCTCCATGACAGTTTACAGGTGGCATGGTATATCAGGGAGTTACCCTATATGGTCTAAACCAAGGAGGAACCCTCAGTTCCAGGAATTGCACATCCCTTTTCAGGAAAACTTATTAATAATTCACCTCTTGTTTTTAGCATATACTCAAGAAGTAACCATAAAAATAGCCAACCAGCAGTCCTTGGTCTTTGGTCCTTGGGTCTTCTCGGTCTATGGAGGAGCCATTCTTTATTCTTTTATTTTCTTAATAAACTTGCTTTCCCTTTATGGATTTGCCTTGAATTCTTTCTTGCATGATATTCAAGAACCTCCTTCTTGCCCAATAGCCAAGGGGTTTGGATCTGGACCCCTTTCCAGCAACATGTCTATACAAACACACACACACACACACACACACACACACACACATATATATGTATATACATGTATCTATGGAGAGAGAGAGATGGATTGGGACAAAGATGTTTGCAAAAGCATTCACTCAGTAAAGTACTGTAGATATATATATATATTTTTTACATGTGTTTAGTAAAGATGGGTACAGTCTAAGTCTCAGATGTTGATTTGTGAAGAGACTTAAATAGGCCAATATTTTGAGGGAAGGAGAGGAAAAATATTTTTCCTGCTTAGTCAAATGACAAATAAATATGACTAAATTACCCATGATACAAATTTACAGACCTTTGGCTCTGAAGAAACGTGCTTTTTATATCCGTAGTGATAACCCCAGAACACTCTATGAGGCTAATCGGATTTTTTTGAGAAATGTAGTAACATGAAGAAGACATTTTTCCTTTGGTCAATAGTCTTCAAATATTGAGTATCCTTTACTAGTAGTGCTCCTTCTTTTTGCTTGTATCTTGGCCTTGGAGAATCAGAATTTATGTAAAATGGTCATGTTTCATCATCACCTTTTTTGTGTGTGAGTACACATACACACACACAAACACACATTCACAAAAGACTGTTACTTTTCTTGCCAAAATAAGAATGACACCTTTGTTGAACTCTTCTTTACAAGATAAAAATTACATTACAATAGATACTGTTTCTGAATATGGCTTGCATTTTCCCAAGAGTCTTTTCTTTCAATTAAGGAAACATTGCTATAAGATGCCTAATCTGAAATCATGTATTTACACCATATTATGCTTTATGTATCTTAAAACTTTTAAAAATATTTAATTGAAAATTAATGTGGGCCAGGCACAGTGGCTCAAGCTTGTAATCTCAGTGCTTTGGGAGGCTGAGGCAGGCAGATCATGAGGTCAGAAGATCGAGACCAGCATGGCCAACATGGCGAATCCTCATCTTGACTAAAAATGCAAAACTTAGCCATGCATGTTCACGGGCACCTGTAATTACAGCTACTCATGAGGCTGAGGCAGAAGAATCACCTGAACCCGGGAGGTGGAGTTTGTGGTGAACCCAGACGGTGCTACTGTACTCCATCCTAGGGGACAGAGCAAGACTGTATCTCAAAAAAAAAAAAATTAATGTTGTTTTTTTACATTGCAAATAGACACTGAGATAGTCATAGGAGCATTATTTAGATCAGCTAAGCAAACTATCGAAAGAAAATTGGAAGCATGTTAATGCATAACCATAGAAAATTGATTAAATGATGCAATTTGTGGCTTATTCATAAATAGGTTCATAAGATCATTTTAAAATATGTTAAAATATTATTATTGGAACTGCTTACATTTTAAGTTAAAATTAGGATACCAAGTTATATATGCAAAATACTCTCAGTCATGTATAATACTGTACATACAGACAGAAATTTGTCAAAAGTCAGTCAGCTGTGGTCACTAAGTGTGGTTGTTTAGATGGATTTGATTTTTAAAATATAAATTTTCAGCATTTTGTAATGTGCATATTTTGTTCACATAATCAACTCTTTCTAAACTGCATCTTTTAAACATGTTTTAAAAAGCAATTTCACTGTAGAGTTTTTACAAAACTTCACAAGTTAAACGATTAAGCACTTATAATTATGAGAAGTTTGTACTGTAGAATATTCTGATAATTCTGTCAAATTAAGCTCCCTATTAGCAGAAAAGGGTGAATGTGCAAAAACTTTGATAAGGATGATTTTAATTTCTACAACATTTGATGCTGTGTTCTGACATGTTGTATTTCAGTCTTCCATTTTGATAAAACGCCCTGTTGCTCTTTGGTTTTCAGCTAATCTCCCCAGAATGATAAAAAACAGTATAGCCTGTTTTTTAAAAAATCATACTTGGTGTATATATTTGTCAGATGTAGAACTGCATGTGCTTTAACTCTCTCCTATTAACCACTCTGACATCCACTGCATCCAGAAATTACGTTTAGTTAATAACTTGCTGATATCTAAGGTAAAATTTAGTCATTGTCTATGCATGTCAAAATCTATTAAAGTAATTGAACAAAGAGCTTACACTACAAAGCTTAATTAAACACATAGATTTTCACCTAGCTTATTTTAAAAGCATGACTTTATCTAAATGGTGAAAAAAAGAGTTTCCATTGAAATCATCTTTTACATTATCTCCAATACATATTAGAGAATTTTCCTGTGGCCTTCAACTGTACCATTTCAACATGAGATTTGGGTAGGAACACAGATCCAATCCCTATCAGGCACCAGTTTCATTCTTGAGGGCATCGTCTTCACAACTTCATTATCTCCCAAGAAACTCCTTCAAATACCATAATCTTCAGTGTTAGGGTTTCAACATATAAACTTACCTTATGCCTTCTTTGTTTTCAAAGTGAAACATAGGTTTACAAAGCTTACTTATAAACCTGGCATCTACTCCAATTTTTCTAGGAGAGACAGTATTACTTTGGCCTGGAGGTTTGCGTTACGGAGTGTAATTCCTTTTATTTGATGTTTTGTTGTGAAATGCTGATTCTACTTGACCCCATAGTTGAAAAACAAGTTTCCATCATGAGCTCTAATATCTCTAATCACTAGGTCTAGAATTCTTTTTTTTTTTAATTTCACCTTTTTCTGGTTTATTCACTTGCTTATCAGTCAAGGAGAGGACAGATTAAATATAGCAACAATAGATACACAGTGAATAATAGTTTCACGATGGGATCCGAGGCGTGATTATTGCTAATTGAAACTTTTTTTTTAATTGTCTACCTCAACTACCACCTGGGAAATGAATTACATTCACCCTGGACTTTGAATTTATCACAAATTACTCTAAATTCTGTTGTTTCTGATTCACTTTGGGAATAGGACCCAAGGAAGTTTAGGGACCAGAAAGTCCCTATTAGTGAATAAAATTCTTTTTTTAAAATTATTCCTTTGCTTAAATCTTATCTCAAAGTTTCAAAATGGTCCATATTTCCTGTCTGTTTGAAGTTTAAAAGATTTTTAAAAATAATCTTATGAAATTGTGAACATAATCTGTGCCTTAACCATATTCTACATTTTCTAGAGTTTGTGGTCTTGCCACTCCAAGTCAATATTTCTAAATTTTAAAACACACTTGTTTTCTTCCTGAAGCATCTGGTTCTTAAAAATGGAAACACCAAGTTTTGTAGACTATGACTTTGCAGGTATTAAAAAAATCTATTCATATATTCATGTGACTTTGTTCTGAGCTGTATCTGAAAAGCTTCACAAGAAAATGAATACCAATGAATTATTAAGTGTAAAAGTGAGAGTAACAGAAAAATGCAGAAATTATATATATATATATATATATATATATATATATATATATCTTTTCATTTAACGAATAGTAGCACAAGTTTAAAAAACTCGACTTTTTTGTATGCTAATAACTTGTTCGATACATTAGGCTATATATATTTTTACACATTTTTCATTAAAAAAACTCAAATAAAGAGACAGTTAGACCTAAATATGACCCAGAGAAAACTCAGTGCTAAAAGTGGATAGGCAACAGTTAGGTAAGAGTGAAAACATAATGAAGCCTAAATTAATTGTCAAAAACTGTGAAAACAATTAAAATTGAGTCTGGTTCATTTACTGATAAATTTCTTTCATTTCTTCTTTTTCTCTTTAAAATTCCTCTATCAATTAAACACTGATAGGAATTCTACAATGAGATAAAATATACAACGAATAGACCTGCATTTAAATGTTCTTTAATTATTAAGTTCATTTGCTTTATAACTTTCAGACATAATATAATTTGAGCTAGTATGATTTTTGGTTTTACTAACAGAAACTTAAGCTGTCTGAAACAGACCATTACTGACAGGGATTCAATGGTTTATTGGTATTAGAGTCAATATCTCTGTAATGCCCATAGCCTTGTCTTGGTAAGCTGTCACCTCATAGTTACAGAATATTGTGTTTGAGAATTAACATTTCTGTTGAAGGCAGAAAGAAATCTTGTTCTAGGTATGGCTCACCTGTAATTACCAAAAGAGAAAGTTTCTAGAGCATCTTTTTCCCAGCAGATTATTGCTTAAATTTAACAAGGTTTAGACTTAGAACTAGGTCACATGGCCATTTATAGTTGCCATCATGGTGGGAAAAGTAGAAACGTTGTTATAATGGACTTAATTTCATCATAATTCCCTATATGGGGCTAGAAGCATTTGTCAGAGTTCTGTTAAACTAAAAATTAGGGGGGAAGGAACATGAAGCCAGAAACAGATTCTGCCACAAGACTATCATTAGATTCTGACTGTAAATTTGAAATAAAATTTCTCTTCTAATTATATAAATTGATGTGTTATGTCCTGTTTTATTAATGACAGTGATATGGTTTGGGTGTTTCTTCACCCAGATCTCATCTTGAATTGTAGCTCCCATAATTCCCACATGTTGTGGGAGGGACCCAGTGAGAGACAATTGAATCATGAGGGCAGTTTCCCCCATACTGTTCTTGTGATGGTGAATAAGTCTCATGAGATCTGATGGTTTTGTAAGGGAAAACCTCTTTGGCTTGGCCCACATTCTCTCTTGTCTGCCTCCACGTTAAGATATGACGTTTGCCTTCTGCCATGATGAGATGAAATGTCCTGGGTTAGGGTGGGCCTGGAATCCCATGAACAGTGTGTGACAGAAAAGGAAAAGACAAACACTGAGAGAAGAAAGACATACGAAGATGGAGATTGGAGTTACCAAGGCTATAAACCAAGCAATGTCAAAAATTTCCAGTAACCCTCAAAAACTGGGCCAGAGTGATGAAACAGATTCTAAGAGAATACATTTCTGCTGTTTTAAGCTGTGAAGTCTGTGGTGATTTGTTGTAGCAGCCCTAGATAATTAATACATATGCTAATATTTGCTATCTTAAGTCATTAGCTTTTCAGACCTGAGCAATGAGATAACTAGCATAACTAGTTAATTTCTAAATTAGAAGCATCTCTGAAGGACCCCTCATGAGACTTCCTGAAGTCTCTAACTACGTCGCAGTTCAACTTCTCCCTTTTCTCAGTCTTTCTATCCTACTATCTTACTGGTACTGTTCCAGAGAACATTCCTAATATAACTTATGCGATTTTTGGAATTTGGTGGCAGCCTGGTTTCTAGAAAGCAGACCCTAAAATGAAAATTTACAGTTAAATCACCTACAAAGCAAGCAGGAAATAAGGATCCCATCACAGGTGAAACGTAGAGTACCATTATTCATTGGCATGCTGTTGGACTACAATTATTAAATTTTCAACAATGCTGATCCAGGATGAGAAGGATTACTGTGGGAAAAAAATGCACTGGCAGATGTATTTTCTCAAACTTTGAGAGGTAGAGACGATTATTATGAGACCAGTTCATGGGAAATAGTGAATGGCTTTGCTAATTGGTTAGGGAGAAGAAATATTAAACACCTTGGGACAAGAGGTCTGGTAAAGAATCAAGCAGATGGAATTATGAGAGAAATACGACTTTCCTATGGTGCCGTATCCCTAATTAGGTAGACTACATATGTCTGGAATCAAGTTGTAACCATAAGAATAGCCCTTAATAGCCTCACTTGGGTTACTCATCTAAATAATTTGAATATTCTGACACTAAAATTGTAGTTCTAGATCTTGTGATTCTCAGAGGTTGAATATTTGCGGAAGGCTGACTAAACTTAACCTATAGCTCCCACAAGGTCCTTTTGGATTCATTGTGCATAGATCTCTGAAGCCAATAAAATGAGGTACGCTGGCAAGAATAATTGATCTTGATAATCAGGAAGAGGTAGGGTTGGTGTGATACAATAGATGCAGGGAAGACAATGTTTGCCAAATTAATTCCCTAGACCATCTATTTGACTTACTCTGCCCAATTTTGATGGTATGTGAGCAAGTACAACATCAGTGATCTGAGAAGGACATGAAAAACCAAAGGGCTCTTACCTCTCAGGTATGCAAATGTGGGTCACACTAATAGGTAAGCTACCCAAGTCAGCCAGGATTCTAGGAAACAATAAAACAAATTTAAAATATGTATTAGAAGAAGCAAACAATAATTTTAAAAATAGTTGCAGCTGTGAAATTAGCTGTGGTTCTATGAACTTATTTTTCCTATTAACCTTTCTCTTGTAAGTTGTTCAGAAACAATACCAACTAGAGACTTGGAGAGTATGTTTCTAAATAGAGTAAACATATCAAACAAACCACATGGATTCTAACTGTCAAGAGGTGTATGCAGTGGAGGCTGTAGCCTTGCTCTAGATTCACATTAGGTCCTGGGAGGCAGCTCACAGGTGAGACTCTCAAGGAACTGCCCATGGAAAGGCTTCTGCCATAGTTAAACTTCTCTTAGGGCCAGCCCACTTCCAAAAATTGGTCCTCACAGAGGTGCGAAGGCCCAATCTTCTTGTCTCCGTTTGGGATATCTCTGAAGTGCCATCAGCTAAGGTCTGTGTGGCAGGTGCATTGTGGTTCAAATTCTTTCTCTGCCTCATCCTGCTTCTCTCACTCATAGATATGCTAGATAAGGCATAAAAGAAATTATCAAGATGTACCTTTAATTACAGAATGACTTTACTTAAGACCTGAATATCTTTTATTTTTTTTCTTTCCTGAAAATTTCTTATCCTTTTTAAAAATATTTTCATTTTTCTCAAGTATACACATACCTAATTTGAAGAAAGTAATACACTCCACCAATTATTCAAAGCTCTTTATATTTGCAATTCTTATTATAACTCATTTTTTTGAGAAACAAATCATTAGAACACTTATGTTGAAGACGGAATTAGTCCTGAAAAATAATTTGTTTATTCTTTTAGATGTGACAAGTTATGTGCTTGCCTATGTCTTCCATTAAATGTCAGACATTTTAATTTTATTCAGTTTACATCCATCTATTGCAACACCTGCCTTCTAATAATTAGTTAATATCCATTTGAAAATTAATATATGAAAAAATATGTACTTAAGATATATGCATGCTAATGAACAAGATTATGTTTGAAGTCAAATTATCAGTGAAAAAAATAAAAACATGAAATGATTCTGGGAAATTATTTTTATAGTCCACATCCTTTGTTCTTGCTTTAGGAGAAAGAGTAAGTTTGTTTCCAAATCAGGCATCAGGGTAATATTAAGTATGACTGGAATCTCACTAGGCAGATGTGCAGTCACTGTAAATGCTGATAATGTTCCTGTTTAGTACCGAATGTTTATAATTTTTCATGTAATCAATGACAACCTGTGACAGATTTCTTCCAAATAAAGGTCAAATTTCATACTAGCCTGTCATAATTGATCTTTACACAAAAGTAGAAAAGTTCCAAGAATTTCTGTAGGAATATATTTTAGTTCTTTCCCTTTTTAAAATGCAGAATGTTTTTTACATATAGTTTAAAAATTTGATACTCATTATTTCAGCATCAAAGCAACACTTTCTCAAAATAAGAAATTTTTCTGAAAATAGTAAAAATTTT
>PVKV010018514.1:0-44552 GCA_004027835.1 Alouatta palliata
CGGATGACCCCGCCCTGGGCTCTGACCTTGCCTCTCCCTGGGATGACCCATGCTCTGGGCTCTGACCCCGCCTTCTGCCTGGCATGACCCCGTCCTGAGCTCTGACCCCACCTCCCTGGGATGACCCTGCCCTGGGCCCCAACCCTGCCTCTCCCTTGGATGACCTCACCCTGGAATGACTTCATCCTGGGCTCTGACCCTGCCTCTTCCCGGGATGACCTCGCCCTGGACACTGACTCCGCCTTCTCCCTGATCCAGCCCTGCCTCCTAAGGTATGATCCCACCCACTGTCTAAATCCCGGCTTTATCCTTCTAGCCCCCACCCTATCTAGCCCATCCCAGACTCTGACTCCTCCCACTTCTAACGGGCTCCACGCAGAACCTAGACCTCGTCCTTCTAGGCCCTACCTACCCCCTCATCTGGCCCTGCCCACAGGCCACGCCACCAGCCACTGTCACATCGCACCACCCTTGTGCTCAGGCTCTGCCCTAAGCCGCCTCCGACCACCCACCAACACTTCCAGCTTCCGGCCCCGTCTCCTGAACCAAAACCCTGCAACCCAGGAGGCCTAAAACTCCTCCCATTACCCAGCCCCCGCCCATGATAATCTCTGCACTCCGAGTCGCCCACTGGCACAGGACCCCGCCTACCGCCGCACCTGCGCCCGCTGCACCATCTCGTCCGAGGTGCCAAAGCGCTCCTCCATCAGCGAGCGGATGTGCTGGGCCTCGAACTCCAACTGCTGCCGTATCAGGTCCATCTGCATCGAGAACTGCTGGGGAGAGCGGGCGGGCCACGGTGAGGGGCGCCGGGGCTGGGTCCCGTTCCTCCCGACGCTGCTTCCCGAACCCGGGGTGGGGCGCGCGCGCTGCCCCCTGGCTCCCCAGCTCGCTCACCGTTTCCACGTGCGGCAGCTCGTCCAGGCGCTTGGACAAGCCCTGCAGCTGAGAGTAGTACCAGAGCTTCTCCTTCTCCTCCTTCTCAATCTCATTCAGCAGGAAACACCTGGGGGAGAAGGTCAGCGAGGGCGGCCCCGTGTATGTGTGTGTTTACTTTGATGTGCGTAATCACTGTTGGCGCTCACTGTATGCCAAGTCTGGGAGGCAGCAAGGCAATGTCTCCCGTGGCGCTCCCCGCGCTAGGGTAAGTGGGGGGTGCTGAAATTAACTGGAGGATGCAAAGAATTAACTAAAAGGAGAGAAAGCAGTCTGGGCAACATAGCCTGACCCCCTCTCTAAGAAGAAAAAAAAATGTTTTAAATAGCCGGTCAGCCTGGCTCCGTGGCTCACGCCTGTGATTCCAGCACTTTGGGAGGCTGAGGCAGGCAGATCACCTGAGGTTCAGAGTTCAAGACCAGCCTGGCCAACATGGTGAAACCCCGTCTCTACTAAAAATACAAAATTAGCAGGGCATGGTGGTGCACGCCTGCAATCCCAGCTACTCGGGAGGCTGAGGGAGGAGAACAGCTGGAACACGGGAGGCGGAGGCTGTGGTGATCGCACCATTGCACTCCAGCCTGGGCAGCAAGAGTGAAACTCCATCTCAAAAAAAAAAAAAGAGAAAGCAATTCCTTTGGAAATTCTCATCCTTGAAGACAGACTGAGGGAGCCTGTTCAGCCTCGAACACTTCTCCCATACTTGCTCATCTCCCTCCAGCTTACAAAGCAGCTTCAGGCTCAAAGTGCCCCAGGTGCAGCAGAGATGTCCCTTAACCCCGTGTGGGAGACATGGCCACTCCCATTTTACAGGGCAGGAGTCAGGCTGGCAGGGTTTAGGGGAGCTGAGTAAGATCCCACAGCAAGCACAGACAACTCCATGCTGCTCTTGCGATGGCCCCGCCTGACCCCACACGACCGGGCTGAGCAGCACAGGGTGTCCGGACCCTGCCTCCCTCTGTTGGCCCTGAGCCCACGTTTCTCGGGTCACAGCTCGCTCTCTACAAAGACTGCTTTGAGCCCCTCTGGCTCCAGGCCTGGGTGAACCCTGGCACTGGACACACCCTGGTCCCTAGCGACGCCTGCGTGTCGCGGACCCCTGGGGACGTCGCTAAGGAGCCTTTCTCTCAGCCAGGAACTGCCCCCATCCTCTGTACTCCCGCTGCGGTCAGCCAGGCCGTAGAGGGGGGCAGAGAGCCATGTGGGGAAGAGGCGTCGAGGTGGGCGGGGTTTGTTCGGTGGGCGGTGCCATATGCGAGTGGGTGGGGCGTGTGGGGTGTGGGCGGAGCCATGTGCGGGTGGACGACTTAGAGGACAGAGCCCGCTGGGGGCGGAGTCATGCGCTGGCTGCCCAAGGCCAGGGTCCCACGTGCACTCACCGTTCCCGGTCCAGTTCCTCCAGCAGCCGGATGGTGGCCCGGCTCAGCTCCCCAAAGCTGTCCTTAGAGGGCCCGGAGCCATGTACCGGGCTGCCCTCGGGGGTCCGGGCGGCAGGCTCCGGGCCCAGGGCGGGCGGCTGGAATTTGAGGTTGTACAGGCTGGCGATGTCCATCTGCAGGGCTGGATGGGCAGAGAGGGCGGAGGTCAGCGGCCCTGCCTGCCTCTCCCCCCAGCCTTCCTCGCTGCCTCCGGGCGTGGCCCCAGTGCTCACCCTTCAGCTGCTCCAGCACCTCCGTCTGTCCCGAGGACACCAGCACTCGGGCCTCCTGCTCCAGCTTCCCCTGTAGATGCTTCAAGACCTCCTGCAGGGGCGGGAAAGAGGGTGGGGAGGCATTGTCCACTGCACTGGGCTGCCGGAGGCTACCCCCTGGGACCCTAGCCACCTCCTCCATGCAGGCCCCTACCTTCATGCCTGACGTCTCTGTCTGCAGCTTGGACAGGTGGCTGGAGTTGTCCCGGAGCTCCTGCCTCAGGTGGCTGTTCTCAGCCTTCAAGGCCTCCACCTGCCGCACCAGCTGCTCGTAGGAAGCCACGGAGCTCGTCATCTTCAGCTCCTGCAGCGTCTGGAATCACAGGGTCAGAGGGTTCAGCTGAGGGTCTGGGGAGGGAGCGGTGATGCCTTTCGGATGGCCCCTGACCTAAGCCCCCGCCCTCCCGCCTGATCCTGGGTTGGGAATCCCAGGCAGGAGCCACTGGTGCGGATCAGCTGTCCAGGGAATCCGGGGCACAGAGGGGCAGGTGGGGCCCCGACGGGAGACAGAGGGGCCACATACAGACACCTGAACGTCCAACTGACCAGCCGACCGACAGACAGACGGCCTCTCCTTCCCAGCCTCTAGGACACATCCTGACAGCTCGCCCGACACACACACACACAGCTGGGACCGCCTAACCTAGTGGGCCGACTGGCCAGCCCAGCACCCCAGGCTCACAGCCAGAGAGGGCGACAGACAGACAGACAGGACCCTCCCCCACAAAAGCACAGCCTGCCTAGAGGCTGACAGCCAGACACGCTGGGCAGACAGACCACCAGCGGGCCCTGCCGATGGACAATAAAAACACCACGGTCAGTTGGTGACACCCAAGATGTGCGGAAACGGCCAGACGGATGAACCCCAGCCCACCACCATCACCCCAGCAGCCCCACGCCCCCTCCGTCGCTGGCAGGGCTCAGAGGGGCTACCTTGTAGCCCGAACCCTCCGTGCAGCCCTCAGCTGGTCCCGGCTGGCTGCCCCATCCCTGGGCTGTGCCAGTGCCACGAGCTTCTTTGTGCCTCTGGCTGCCTTCTGGCTGCAGCCTGGCCTCCTCCCTCTGTCCAGCTGGCCGGTGTCCCCTCCCTTGGCTCGGCCCTCCCGCTTGAGCCCCCCTCATGCCCCCCTTCCCTCTTTGTTCCTTTCCCATCAGCGCTCGCCTCCTTCCTCCGCCTTTGTCTCAGATGCACCAATGGCAGCCCACGCTCCGCCACCTCCCCCTGCCAGCCTGAGCCCCCTCCTCACACCAGCCCTGTACGGCCCACCTGCTCCTCCCCTCCCTCCTCCACCTGGCCACACACATGTATTCACCTGTCATTCATTCTCTGACCCCCAGATGCCCCCCTCATCCCCTCCCCTCCCACCTGGATGTCGCCAGGGACACAGCTGGGAGAGGAGTAGGGGAGGGGGCTCAGTCCCAGGAGGGAGGACAGGGTCAGCCTGTCCCCGCCTGCTCAGGGGACCCAGTGTGTGCCTCACCGTGTCATCTGGCTCCTTCCTGGTCTGTCCTGAGTGTCAGGGACCACCAGTCGGCTCTTCCCAGAGGGAGAAACCGAGGCCCTGGGAAGCTGACCCGGTAAGGAAGGGAAAACGACACCACTAGCACCCAGACCCTGCCTGAGAGGCGCTGGAAGTCCAGGCTGGAAGCCCGACACCTGCCCCCCTCTGGCCTCGGGCTGCCCCTCTGAGAAACCCGCAGGGCAGAAGTGGGCAAGGCCAGGGTGGGAGGGGCACAGGGACTGGAAAGCAGGTGGCAGAGGCTGGCAGCCTGAGGACCACAGCCATCACCTCCCATCGTGATCCGATGATGTCCAAGGCTGTTGGGGTCTCCACTGGGGATCAGGCCTGGGGTTGGGGGCCACATGTAGGGAGACCCTGGGGTCTGACTCGAGCCCCGTGTTCCAGCTGAGGTGACCATGCCATGCCCAGCCAGGCAGAAAGAGCAGATGAAGTTCGAAGCAACACACATCTCCCTCCTGCTCCCCAAACCCAGGCCTCCCCTACATGGCTCTTCTCAGCTGGCCCAAGCCAAGCCCCGGACACTTTCCCTCTCCCCACACTCGGTGGTCACTTCTGGGTCCTCATTAGACTGAGCTGGTTCCTCTAAGCTCTGCCCAGCGGATCGTGCCTCCCCCAGCTCCTGACACCCCTCTTTCAGGACATTCCGATCAGCCTCTTCCTGGCCTCCCACAATCCCTCGTGCACAGCCAGAGGGAGCTTTAAATGTCACAAGTCAGATCTCATTACTCCCCTGCTCAAACACCTCCCATGGCTCCCCAGTGCCCTCAGGATAAGCTCTAACTCCTCCATGTACACCACGACTCACTTGGAAACTGGAGGCTCTCTTCTCTCAGGCCTTTGCATGTGCAGTTGTCCTGGCCAGTTCACCTTTTCTAACTCCTGCCATCTCACACAGTACACCTTCTTCCAGGAAGCCCTCCTGCCTGCCTTTCACCCCCAGGTTGCATCGTGTAGCCTCCCGGGGGCCTGAGAGATCACTCTCTGAAAGCACCATGGCTGGGGGCTGGTCGTATTGAGCGGGGAGTGGCTGCATTTCAGGGAAGGGAGGCCCAGGGGTAGGAAGCCAGGCCCAAAGGGGGCCTTCTCCTTCCTTTAATCCGAACCCCCTCTTTCCAGAGGGGGAAACTGATGTCCAGAGAGGTGCAGAAATACCCCCCAAGACACACAGCAGGCCTGTCCTGAGGCCTGTCCATCCCTCCCTCCGATCACCTCCAGGAGGTCCGGATGTTGAAGCCCACGAGTGGGTGTGTGCGCAGGACCGGATGCAGAGACGCTGACGCCCAACTCACTGGGACTCAGTTTCCCCTCTAGCTCCCACCCTGGGATATGGAGGGCCCAGTCTGTGCTGACCGGCAATGGAAACCTCGACATGAGGCGGAGCTCGCGCCCCCTACCCTCCACCCCGAGGACACACACCCGCTTACTTGTAGCTGGGGTGGCGGGGCGCCCGGGTGTGGGGCCTCCTCCCTCTGCGCAGCTCCGCGGGCCCCACCGGAAATCCCGGCCCGGGGTGGCCTCGGAGCACAGGCTCCGGGGTCTCCGCGGCACGGGCAGGGGCTCCGGCGCGGACAAAGCCCGGTCCGGGCCTGGGCAGGCAGCGGCTCCGCTCCTACCGCTGGGCGAGACCACCGCGAACGGGGGGAGGATGCGGGATGCGGGATGCGGGATGCGGGCGAGACGGCCAATGAGGGCGCGGGAAGACGGGCTGATGCCATGGCAACAGCCAATGGCGGCCCGGGGTGGGGACCCGCGGCGGCCGCAGGGCGTCGGGCCTCCTCGCGGGCTAAGGGACTGTGTGGTGGGGGCTGAAACCCCCCATGAGAAGGGGGTGCCCCGAGGACAAAGATCTGTGTCCGCCACTTTATTGCAGGGTGCAGCGGCCTCTTAATATCTCCTGCGTCTGGATTTGCAGAATTTGAGAGCAAAATATCAAATCCTGGATGTTACATCAGCATCTTGGCGGGGGAGGGGTTCCCAGGGTAGTGGCTGGGCTGGAGCCAGGCCTGCCCCCTACCCACAGGTCCAGCTTGGCTTTGTGCAGATGCGTCAGGGTGGGATAGGGCTCGGGTCCAGGCTGGAGCTCCCTGAGGGGCAGGGGGGAGGAGAGGCAGCCCACTGGGAAGCACCTGGGACCCCACATCTCCCCACATCTCTCCCTGTGTCCCCAGAAGAGAGTCAGGTCCTCCTGTAACTCTGTTCCTCCCCCCATCCCTCTCTCTGTTTCTGTCTCTCCCTCAGTCTGTCTCTCTATCTCTGTCTCCATGTGTCTCTGCCCCTGGTCAGTCACATACTTAATTCACCCTCATGAGCCAAAGGCCAGAGGAGGGAAGGGCCAGGGATCCCAGGAGTCCCCTTCTCTAGGGTCCCGGATCCTCCATGGGTCCCTGGAGGCTACCTGAGGGTTTAACACCCAGAGCCCGAACCTGCAGCTTGGAGCAGCCTTTTCTTTTCTTTTTTTTTTTTTTTGAGATGGAGTTTCGCTCTCTCTTGTTACCCAGGCTGGAGTGCAATGGCGCGATCTCGGCTCACCACAACCTCTGCCTCCTGGGTTCAAGCAATTCTCCTGCCTCAGCCTCCCAAGTAGCTGGGACTACAGGCACGTGCCACCATGCCCAGCTAATTTTTTTTTTGTATTTTTAGTAGAGATGGGGTTTCACCATGTTGACCAGGATGGTCTCGATCTCTTGACCTCGTGATCCACCCGCCTCGGCCTCCCAAAGTGCTGGGATTACAGGCATGAGCCACCGCGCCCGGCCAGACCAACCTTTTCTAAAGCTCTGGAAACAGGCTCACAGCACAGAAAAGGAGGCGGCCAGGGGGCCAGAAGACATGATGTTTTTTTCCTTGGCTGAGCAGCCAGGGCAAATCATTCACGGCTGAACCCTCAGTGTCCTCCTCTGTAAAATGGGGAGGAGGCGGAAGATTCTGCAAGGGCTGGTGCAGGAATGACAGGAGAGTGTGTGAAGGTCTGAGCGTTCCAGGCCCCTTAGCCAAGGCATGGGAGGACCCATGCTGTCTCCTGATGGGCCTTGAGCTGATGACCTGAAGGCCCTGGCCTGGGCCGGCACTGCCAGGGGTCGAGAACACTGAGGCCTGGCTGTGTGGGTGTCCTCAGAGCTGCACGCAGCTGTCCCCGGTGGTTGGGTCTGGGGACGGAATGCATCAGGCAGACACAGGGGATGTTTTCTGGAGACTGGGAGGCTGCCCAGAGAAGTGAACAGTGGTGATCAGGAGAGAGGAGTTCCAGGCTGAGGGAACATCAGTGCGTGCTTGGGACACAGGGCTGTCTGCTGGAGCCATGGGGTACGGGCTTGGCGAGGGCAAGCCGGGGCGGGGCAGGGCGAGGCTGGAATGGGGTGGGGGATGCAGAGCCTGGGGTCCTGGCTTCAGCTCAGCCTTGCGGTCTCTGTGTAACCCTCGGCATGTCTCCCTCTGGCCTCAGTTTCCAGTCTTGTTTAATGGGGGGGTGGGTTGGATAATCCCTGCCTCTCCCCAGAGTGAAACTAAGCCACACCTCCCTGTTTAGTTTCAGGTATCTCAGCACCCCGACCCCCTCTCAGGCAGGGAATTGGTGGATCCAAGGTCAGCCCTGTCCTTGTATACATGGGGAAACTGAGGCCGAGGCCGGGGAACATGTTGCCTGGGTTCACCCGTGAGTGCCAACCAGGCCTCCAGAGTGATTCTGAGCCTCCCTCCTTATCCCGCTGGAGGTGGCCAGGACCTGGAAGGCTGAGGGGACATGAGGGCTGAGACCCCAAGACCGCGTGCCCTTGGCCCCAAATCTCCAGAACTTTACGCCTCTGAACAAACCCCAGACACACTAAAATCCCAGATCCTGTAAATCCTTGAACCATAGCCACACTCAGACATCATTAGACATTTTACTGCCAAAAGAACCCCCCACGGCCCTGTAGACCTCAGAAGGCTGAGAGAGGCCTCCCCCTCTCCCACTGCAGAACTGGCGGCCTAGCCCAAAACTCCCTCCCAGGCTCCTCCCTGGGGTCCTCCACGCCCCCTAGCGCTGCTGGGTTAAGGGAGAAGTTCCATCAAATGGTCACTCCCCACCCCCGACCTGTGAAACCACCCGCCAAGCCCTCAGCCTGGCACAGGGCTCACTCTTGGAGTGTCTTTGAGCTTTCTGAGTCTGCCGCGAGCTGTCCGCGCCCCCTGATGTCTCCTCTGTGCCAGGGGTTGGGGACAGAAATAGGGACGGCCCCCATTGGGAGCCCGGTGGGCACCGAGGGGGGCCTGAAGGCACCAGGTCATCGCGGGAGGATAGAGACACGCCCGTTGCGGGCTGGGTGGTCGGGCAGGGCCCTGACCGGTGAGGAGGCCACTGGAGGTGGGGGAGGAGTGGGACAGGCCGGTCCAGGCCGCGCCCCAAAGCCTGATCGCCGCTGTGGGCCTCCGTTTCCCCGGCGGCGAGCGGGCAAACGTGAGTCTCCGTCAGCACCGCGGACAGCTCCCCGGCCCCTCCGCCGCGTTCTCTGCGGGCGCCTCCGCTCCGCAACGAGGCTCCAGCCCTGCTGGAGGCGTGACCTTGGGCTCTCCGCTACAGTCCCAGCCTCAGTTTCCCCTTCAATGCGGCATGTCACAGCCGCTAGATTCAGAACGATTCCGGAGGCTGGGGACGCGCTGGGGTCGCGAACGGACGGATACGAACAGCAGCCGCGGCGAACGTCAAAGCAGGCCATAGGCTAGCGCCCAGAAGGGGAAACTGAGGCCCAAAGAGGCGCAGGGCGTGGCCCATGCCCCCACCCTGCGCGGGGCCGAGCCTCCGCAGGACGCCCCCGCAGCCGCCTCCGCCAACCCAGCGGACGCAGCTTTAGCGTTACCGCAGTGAGGAGGGGTCCGAGGGTCTCCCGCTGAGGCCGAGGGCTGGGCCGGGCGAGCCCTGCGCTTGCGCAGACCCGGGATGGGGGGGGTCGCTGCGGCGCAAGAGAGGGTCTCCCAGCCCCGCCAACCTCCCGAGGCGGTTTCCCCGGCAACCGTCTCCACGGCGACTGCACCAGACCCCCGACTCTGCAGCCTCCGCTCGCTCTCTCGTGCGCCCCCCGCCGCCGCGCCCGGCGTTCCCGCGGTGTGGACCCCGCCCCGTTCCCGCGCCGCCCGGAGCCCTCCCCAGCGGCCCGACCCTCGCGCCCTACCTGGTCCCCGAAGAAGGCCGAGTGTAGCAGGCTCAGGAGCCCCAGGAGCCCCATGGAGCCGCGGCCGCCCAGGACCAGCCGCGCCCCGCCTCTCCGCCGCCAGGGTGGGGGTGCGGGCCGCGACGCCGTCTACCCTGCGCCTGCGCGGAGAGAAGGGCGGGAGGGGTTACTCCGCGCGTCTGGGGCGGGGCTCCTCCCGAAAGGGGCGAGGGCTTCCCGTGGGGTCTGGCGGCGCCCGGGCGCTGGGGAGTCTCGCGGGACCGAGGCTGCGGAAGATCCAGGAATGAGAGAGGGGAGGGGACTCGTGTGGGCCGAGCGGCGCGAGGGAACGCGTCCGACCGCGCTGGGGAGTTCGAATACGGCGGAAGGAGACTGGGGCGGAGGCTCGGTGGGAACGGAGGTCCCACGTGGAATGGGAGTCGCGGAGGATCAGAGGCGGCAGCGCCACCCTGCGGCTGTGGTCTGCTGCCCACGGACGGTCACCCTGCGGAAGCTCGTGACCAGCCCCAATCAGCAAGGCCTGGCGCGCTGAGGTTCATTAGTCATTCAGCAATCACCTGCGCAAACATCGCTTGCCGAGAGCGGAGCTGGGCGAAAGGGGGCCGCCGTAAGGGGGCGACACGGCACGCAGACATTCATTTAACAAGCATTTATTAAGCACCTACTGTGTGCTGGGGTCCCTGCAATGAACAAAAGTCAAAACCCCGGCCCTTGGGAAGCTGACATGAACGAGGACTGCGGCGGGCTGGGAAGAGAAGCCAGAGGGGCGGGCAGGGCGTAGGGAGCTGCTGGGGAGGCCGAACAGCCCGGGGTGGTGTCGGGGGAGAGGGCAGGGAGGGAGGGTCCCGGGCAGGTCGCGCAGGCCCTGTGGAACGTGGGAGCCACGATGGGCTGTGGACAGAGCAGGGACGCGCCCGACTCCAGGCTTAAGGGCGCCCACTGGAGGCTGCGGGGAGAACAGGACGTGGGCGGCGCCGGGAGGGTAGGCGGAGGCGGCTGCGCTGCTCCAGAGTCGGACCAGCCAGGTTGGGGGCTGAGAGGCGTGTTATCAATTGTGCTAAGTCCCGGGAAACCGAAGATCGAGCGGCCGAAGGAGAAAGGGGCGCCGCTTTAGCAGGGCGGCGGGGCAGGCTGCCTCCAGCAGGTGCCTCAGCTGAAACCCGGACAGCTGGGAGGGAGCCATGCTGCCGGCGGGGACGTGGCGGGGCCGGCAGCCTTCGGGGTCACGAAGGGCTCCTAACTGGGAAGTCAAGGGTGGGCGCTGTGTCCACTGTAAATGCCAAGCAGCGGGAACCAGGACAGCTGAGGGCAGCTGACCAGCAGCCCCAGGGCCAGACGGGTGCCCAGTGAGGAGGGAGCTGCCTGGGACCCGGCAGGTCTGGGAGAGTCCATACAGGTTGTGGGGTGGGGTGTGGGATCAGAGGATAGAAACATAAGCGTGCCCGCCTGTAATCCCGGGAGGCCGAGGCGGGTAGCTCATTGGAGGTCAGGAGTTCAAGACCAGCCTGGCCAAGTGAAACCTCGTCTCTACTAAAAATACACAAAGTTAGGGGTCGTCTTGGCAGGCGCCTGCAGGAGAATCGCTTGAACCCAGAAAGCAGACATTGCAGTAAGCCGAAATGGTGCCACTGCACTCCAGCCTGGGGGACAGAGCAAGATTGTCTCAAAGACAAAAAAAAAAAAAAAAAAAAAAAAAAAAAAAAAAAAAAAAAAAAAAAAAAAAGCGTAAATGTGGTGACAGACCTAAGGACAGAGCCTGGGCCTCGAGTTGGGAGTGGTGCCCAGCAGTGGCACCCCAGTGCCAGTCAGAGGCTCCCACCCCAACTCCTAGATGCCCCCCAAATGCCACGGACCTAGAGCACCACCTGGCTGCCAAGGTGTGCCTGTGTCTGAGATGGCGGAGTACCTTTTTGCTTTAAATACTAAAATGTATTTTCCCTGTTTCCAGCCACAGAAAACCGAGGGAAGTAGCCATCAGCAGCCACGCTGCCCCTGAAGACCGAGCAGACACGTGCTGGCCAGGCCGCACCATGTGCAGGGAGAGCATTTATGGACAGGAAACTTCCTTTAAAGGGCCAGACAGTAAATTCTCAGCATCTGCCCAGCAGAATATAGGTATGAATGAGCACAGCTGGGTGCCAGTAAGCTCTGCAAAAGCGAGATGGAGCCCTGAACCGGGTCCCACTCTGCTTTCGTCAGGGAGGGGTCTGGGGCTTGCTGCCAGCTGGCTGCCTCTGGATGGCGATGGTGGCCCCAGACATCTCACCTACACGTGTCCTTTGTGCTGCAGATCGGCCTGGTAGCCCAAAAGCTCTTATCATTTCCATGCTTTTTTTAGGGGGAGCCTCCCTAAGACTGCGCACCATGGCGTACCGCTACCACTTTTGACTTTCAATGCTCAGGGCTGAAAACCACCTTGCAGATAAAGCTGGGTTTGAGCATGGCATCCATTCATTTATCTGAGGTTTAATTAAACACCTAACACCTCAACAATTTCATTTTTAAAAACAATTCTGGCCCAGACACGGTGGCTCAGGCCTGTAACCCCAACACTTTGTAAGGCCGAGGTGGGCGGATCTTCTGAGATTGGGAGTTCGAGACCAGCCTGACCAACACGGTGAAATCCTGTCTCTACTAAAAACACAAAAAATTTTTTTTATTACAGGAATGTGGTGGCACACGCCTGTAATCCCAACTACTTCGGAGTCTGAGGCACAAGAATCACTTTAACCTGGGAGGTGGAGGTTGTAGTGAGCTGAGATCGTGCCACTGCACTCCAGCCTGGGAGACACAGCGACACCCCGTCTCAAAAATTAAAAACAAAAAGAATTCCAAATGCTGACAACCAAGACTGTGAGCCCTGCCTGCACATGCGTTCCCTCCATCTCCTGAAGCTGGACCTGGGGTGGGCCTGTGAAGCTGAAGTGAACCTGGCCAGGCTGCTCAGAGCCATCTGGACACAGTTCTAATCCTGAGGGACTTTTCCACTGCCCTGCCTAAGGCCGCACCAAGCGGGTACACCACCCTCCAAAGTCTTGAGGGTACGTTTGAAGCCCAGGTGGGTTCAGAGCAGCCCACAGGTGAATTTTCAAATATTCCACGTATCTCAAGGGCTGCCAGCAAGACTCGCCCCCACTTCTGACTACCTAGCAAGGTCCAGGCCCTCAAGCGACCTCCCCGGCCTCCTTACTTCCTGGCAGGGTCCGTCAGGGCGTGCAATTCAGGGTAGGGCTTGAGAGCCATGGCCATGCACAGCGCAGTGCCCCACAGCAGCGGGCCCCTCTGCATCACCCAGGTAGGTCACCGGTGCTCCCAGTCCCCCCCACCAACTCTATGCTGGCTGAGGGGCTCCGGCTGCAGTGGACCCAAGCTTATAACCTGTCCCACCCGCCTCTTTCCCAATCAGATCATAACAGTGACTCACACTTTCTACATAACGTAACTTGATTCCAAATTGAGAGGTAACATCATCAGCATATTGTACTTTATTTTTTTAAAGACGGGGTTTAATCATGTTGGTCATGCTGGTCTGCCCTAACTCCTGACCTCAGGTGATCCACCTGCCTTGGCCTCCCAAAGTGCTGGGATTACAAGTGTGAGCCACCACACCTGGTCCTTATTTTTTTTCTTATGAGACAGTCTCACTGTTGTCACACAGGCTACAGTGTAATCTCTGCCTCCTGGGTTCAAGTGACTCTCCCACCTCAGCCTCTCAAATAGCTGGAATCGTAGGCACACGCAACCATGCCCAATAGGCTAATTTTTTTGTGTCTTTAAAAGTACAGATAGGGTCTCAGCGTGTTCACGCATCTTGTCTTCAACTCCTTACCTCAGGTGATCTGCCCACCTCTGCCTCCCAAAGTGCTGGGATTACAGGCATGAGGCACCACACCCAGCTGCAGATGATGTTTAAATCTGAAGACAGAAGCAAGTGCAGTGTCTCACACCCACGATCCCAGCACTGGGAGGCCGGGGGAAGATCACTGGAGCCCATGATGTTGAGGCTGCAGTGAGCCGCGATCACACCACCACACTCCAGCCTGGGAACAAGAAAAGGTGGAGAGACATTACAGAGCAGGGCCTGCGGGAGGAGGTTGTGGGGCATTTGAGGGTGAACTGAGGACGACTCCTCGCATCTCCCATGAACCCACCTGCCTGGCTGAGCTCTCACCCTCCCATCCCGACCAAGGCGACACCCCTATCCTCCCGCTGCTCTGCTAGACGCTTAGTGGGGAATCGCCACCTCCCACCTCCGCTGAGGGTGACTCCAGCATTGAACCCAAGTTAATTCTCACCATATCCTCCCACCCACGTTCAGGGAGGCCACCGAAGGCTGGATGGCGCCCCAAGCCCAGACACACAGCAGCCACTTGTCCTGTTCTTTCAAGCATCCCGTGCGAAGGGGACAGGGCTGGTCATACCATGGATGGTGCAGCCACAGCCATGGGACACACTGCTCTGTCCTGGGACGAGACCCCAGGTTGGAAGGACAAGGCTGGCGGCAGCCATGGAGGCCGCAGTATGGTGTCCGCAGTCAGGAGCTTGTGAGGAGCTGGGCGGGCTGACGATGGAGAGGCTCAGGTCACCCAAATGTTCCTGCTGCCGCTTCACTTGCTGAGGGAACCCTCCCCCAATGAGAGATGAGAAAGGCCAGAAGGGAGAACCTAGGGCAGGTGGGGGCCTGAGGAGGGGCTGCACTGAGCCCAGGAGGGGTCCCCTCTGCATGGGGCACCCAGAAGACATCATGAGACCAGGCAGCTGCCCCGAGGTAAAGAACGCTGAGGGCCGAAGGGACAGGGCTACACCTGGGCTTGGGCCCACAGCTGTCAGCCTCGGACACCAAGAGGCCACCCACCCAGCACTCCCACACAGACCTGAATGTCCAGCCTGAACCTCCTCACAGCAAGAACCTGACCCAGGCCCAGGCCCCTCCCAGAGCCCCAGACGCGGAAGGACAGGCTGCGCGCAGGCCTGGAGATCTGTGTGCCTTTATTAGCAGAGCGCTACTTGAGCGGGATGAAGCGGGAGGAGTGAGTGGCCCCGATGCCCGGCCGGCCGTGCTTCACGGGCTTGTAGGTGATGGAGAACTCGCCCAGGTAGTGGCCGATCATCTCCGGCTGCGGGAGGCCGAGAGGAGAGCTGGGCGTCAGGCGACCTTCCAGGCCCGGCCCAGCCCGCAGAAACGGCCGCAGGCACCTCGATCTCCCCAGGCCCCCGCCCCGCCCAGCCCGCAGGGACGGCCACGCACCTTGATCTCCACCTGGTTGAAAGTCTTGCCGTTGTAGACGCCCACCATGCTGCCCACCATCTCGGGCAGGATGATCATGTCCCGCAGGTGCGTCTTCACCACTTCCGGCTTCTCCATGGGCGGCGCCTCCTTCTTGGCCTTGCGCAGGCGCTTCAGCAGCGAGTGCTGCTTCCTCCGAAGGCCCCGGTTCAGCCGCCGCCGCTGGCGCGCACTGTACAGCTGCATCAGCTGCTCGCTGAGGACGCACCAGGCAGACTGGTGTGAGTGGCCCCGCCTGGGGAGACGCCACCCACTCCGGGGGACGGTGAACGAAGGCCTGGCTGTCCCCAGGGACATAGCTGACCATTGCAGTGACCACAAACAACACGCCAAGTCCCTGTGGCACCCCCGTCAGATATGCGCGACACACCCCTCAGATGCAAGAGCTACCGTGTGACTGCAGCGATTCAGAGGGGACAAGCGGCCCGGAAGCTACAGGTGCTGTAACGCACGGCTCCGGCCAAAGGCCCCTGGAAAACGCAGGGGAAGGCAGGGAAGGTGCAGTGGCTCCCGTCTGGAATCCTGGCGCTTTGGGAGGCTGAGGCGGGTGGATCACGAGGTCAACAGATCGAGACCAGCCTGGCCAACATGGTGAAACCCTGTCTCTACTAAAAATACAAGCATTAGCCGGGCGTGGTACCGCGCGCCTGTAATCCCAGCTAATCGGGAGGCTGAGACAGGAGAATCGCTTGAACCCGGGAAGCGGAGGTTGCAGTGAGCCGAGGTCGCGCCACTGCACTCCAGCCTGAGCGACAGAGCCAGACTCCATCTCGAGAAAAAGACAGTAAAAAAATAAAATTGCAAACCAGGTGCTTTCTACTACCCTGCTTGAAAAGGAGCCAGCGCCTGCCACCGCCCTTAGAACCTAAGGACTCTAACGCTGCCCGTTATTCTAACAAGCGTGGGCTACAGACAGTGGCTACGCTCTCCACCTAATCCGCGGAGAAGGTAACAAAGGGGGGCAGGTTGAAATAAGCGAAACCCTCAACGTCTCTGGACAGTTTTCTGGGCGCACAACCATGCTCAGTCCTTCGCCGGGGGAGGCTGTGCCCGCGCACCGCGGCAGAGGCGCTGGGACCCCGCCCCGACCCCCGCCCCAGCCCCGCAGGCCGGACTTACTAGGACATGTCCAGCAGCTGGTCCAGGTCCACGCCGCGGTAGGTGAACTTGCGGAAGGTCCGCTTCTTCTTCTGCTCTACCTCTGCCTGCGCGGGCGCGGGTCCGGCGTCAGCGGGATCCCGACACCCACCACCCGGGGCCACCGGGCACGAGGACGCCGCGGACAGAAGCCCGACGGGCACACACCGCCTCGACCCTCCCCCGGGGTCACGCGCGGCTCCGGGTTACGGGAACCCGGACAGGCCTTCCCCGCCTCGCGTCGTCCCGACACCCACCAGGCCCGCGCCACACCCCAACATCGGGCCGCCTCCAGAGTCCGGAGCTGGCCGCCATAGTCGCGGGGCAGTCCTGCGGCTCCCGCGGACAGTCAGAGGTCGGATGGAGCCGGATAGGCCCGGGGTAGACGCGCCAAATCGCAACACTCACCATGTTGCCGGATCCTCGGAAAAGACCGTGCTTGTCCGCGCCTGCGCAGTTATCGCGAGACTGCCAGCGTGTCCCGCCCCCTCGGCCGTGAACGCACACGCGCTTCCGCTTTCCCGGCGGCGAACGCGCGCCCTCTGCCGGCTGGAGGGCAACACACAGGCTGCGAGGACTAAAGGGGCTGAGCTCTGCAGAGCCGCTTCCTCCACTGAGTGGGACTCGGGTTCGTGCTCCGTCATCCACAGGATGACACCCACCCCAACAAGTAATCATGGGGCGCCTACTGTTGGCTGGTAGATGCGGTTTGGGCGTTTAGGTCCCAGTGTGGAAGGAAGACAAGAGGTTATTACAGATACCGGAGCAGGGACAGGGCCACGATGAAAAGAACCATTCAGGCTTTAACAAAAAATTTTGTTATAGAAAGTTAGTAAGGGCGGTGAGACTGCCTCGCTACAAAAAAAAAAAAAAAAAATACAAAAACTTGTGTACACACGGACATAACAGAATAAAAAATACAAAAGTTAGCCGACATGGTGGCGTGCTCATGGTCCCAGCTACTCAGCCTTCAGCCCAGGAGGTCGAGGCTGCAGTGAGCCATGATAACGCCAACGGCATTCGAGCCTGGGCGACAGAGCAAGACCCTGTCTCAGAAATAAAGTTAGGAACATCACTGGGTTTGTAAGATATGTAAATGTAGCATGAATAAGGATCGCTCAAAAAGGAAGAGGAGAAACTCGAACTACATAGGAATGCTGCTTTTTTTTTTTTTTTTGAGACGGAGTTTTGCTCTTGCTGTCCAGGATGGAGTACAATGGCACAATCTTGGCTCACTGCAACCTCCGCCTCCGAGGTTCAAGCGATTCTTATACCTCAGCCTCCCAAGTAGCCGGGATTACAGGAGCCCACCACCACACCGAGCTAATTTTGTATTTTTTTTTAAATATATATACTTTTTATTGCATTTTAGGTTTGGGGGTACATGTGAAGAACATGCAAGATTGTTACACAGGTACACACATGGCAGTGTGATTTGCTGCCTTCCTCCCCATCACCTATATCTGGCATTTCTCCCCATGCTATCCCTCCCCAACTCCCCACCCCCCGCTGTCCCTCCCCTTTCCCCCCCCAACAGACCCCAGTGTGGGATGCTCCCCTCCCTGTGTCCATGTGTTCTCATTGTTCAACACCCGTCTATGAGTGAGAACATGCGGTGTTTGGTTTTCTGTTCCTGTGTCAGTTTGCTGAGAATGATGGCTTCCAGGTTCATCCATGTCCCTACAAAGGATGCAAACTCATCGTTTTTGATGGCTGCATAGTATGATTTTGTATTTTTAGTGGAGACAGGGTTTCATCATGTTGCCCAGGCTGGTCTCGAACTCCCGACCTCAGGTGATTCACCCACTTTGGCCTCCCAAAGTGCTGGGATTACAGGCGTGAGCCACTGCGCCCAGCCTGTATCTTACTGGAATTAAGGATAAAGTTGAAGGTGACTATTATTACAATAATGTGACACCCAGCTGGGCGCAGAGGCTCACACCTTAATCCCAGCACTTCGGTAGGCTGAGGCAGGCATATCACCTGGCGTATCTGGCCAACATGGTAACTCCATCTCTACTAAAATTACATAAAATTGGCCAGGCGTGGTGGCTCACGCCTGTAATGCCAGCACTTGGGGAGGCCGAGGTGGGCAGATCATGAGGTCAAGAGATCCAGACCATCCTGGCCGACATGGTGAAACTCGATCTCTACTAAAAATACAAAAATTAGCCAGGTGTAGTGGCTCGCCTGTAATCCCAGCTACTCAGGACGCTGAAGTAGAAGCGCTTGAACCCCGGGTCGGGAGAGGCAGGGGCGGAGGTTGCAGTGAGCCAAGATTGCACCATTGCACTCCAGCCTGGGCGACAGAGCGAGACTCCTTTTCAAAAAACGATTATTAACAAAAATGCCCGGACATGGTGGTTCACACCTGTAATCTCAGCACTTTGGGAGGCCAAGGTGGGTGGATCACCTGAGGTCAGGAGTTTGAGATCAGCCTGACCAACATGTAGAAACCCCATCTCTACTGAAAATACAAAAAAAATTAGCCGTGTGTGGTGGCAGGTGCCTGTAATCCCAGCTTCTCAGGAGGCTGAGACAGGAGACTCACTTGAACCCGGGAGGCGGAGGTTGCAATGAGCTGAGATCGCACTATTGCACTCCAGCCTGGGCAACAAGAGCAAAACTCCCTCCTAAAAAACAAACCCCCCAAAACCTCTGGGAACCCAGGCTTAGCTGTGGCGCTGTCCAGGGAACTCAGCTCTCCCCAGCCTTCCCCACAGTCCCAAGGGAAGCCAATGACACTGTGTCCAGGAGGGGCTGCCTCTCCCTCTCCCTGAGGAGTATAGCACCTGTGTGTGGGGCCCACCCAAGTTGCCCATTTTCCTGCAGCAGACGCCATCCTGGCTGGGTGGCCGATTTTGTGCGTGCTACTCCTTGGCTGGGGGAGCTAATCAAACTCGAGGGGCTGACACGCAACACCAGTGCAGAAGGCTGCTCCTGCCTGGCCCTGGCCCTGGCCCTCCTGGAAGCTGGGGCCGCCAGCTCCTGAGGACACTGGAGAAAGCTCTGAGAGCAGGGAATGGGGCTGGCTTCCTGGGCAGAGGCATTGGGTGGGCACTGTCTCAGTGAGAAAACTGCACTGCACAGGGGTGTGCGGGGGTACTGCTTTTCTTGGCTCTCTCTAAACTAAGCCAAACCTTCCCAGCCCCCAAAATATGAGCTGGGGCAAGGGGTTCTAGCTGTTGCCTGCAGGATCTCACACTTGGAACGCTGTAGGCTTCCAATCTGGAACTTGGCAGATCTATTTATTTATTTATTTAGAGACAGAGCCTCCCTCTGTGGCTCAGGCTGGAGTGCAACGGCGCGATCTCGGATCACTTCAACCTCCACCTCCCGGGTTCAAGCGATTCTCCCGCCTCAGCCTCCTGAGGAGTTGGGATTACAGACGTGCACCACCACATCCCGCTAATCTTGTGTTTTTCGTAGAGATGGGGTTTCACCACGTTGGTCAGGCTGGTCTCAAACTCCAGACCTCAGGGTATCTGCCTGCCTCGGCCTCCCAAAGTGCTGGGATTACAGGCGTGAACTACTGCGCCTGGCCCTTTTTTATGTTTTTAAGTCTCGCTTTCCCTGCCAGAGTATTGCTTCCCAAAGATGCCCCTGTCCTAATCCCTAGAACCTGGGGACATGTCACCTTCCATGGCACAAGATGTTTAATAAAGATCTTGGGATGGGAAAAGCCTGGAGCCCACATTCCCAGAGAAAACTGGCAGTGGCCACATCCTGAAATTCCCAGCATCCCAACACCCACTGAGGGATGGGCCCAGGCCAAGACCGAGGAGGGAAGAGACAGACACAAAGTGGTTTCTAATCCAAACGCACTTCTCTTTATTCAAACCAGGGTCAAACTGGTCAATGGGAAACACCCTGAAGCCACGTGCCTGGGGAGATGGCCTCCTACTTGGCCCACACGCCGTGGGATCCAGACCGCCAGTGTCCACGCGGCTGGCTGTGCGCCGCCCCCACAGTGCACCTCAGACACCACCAAGCAGGTCAGTCGACGAAAGCAAGGAATTAAACAAAAAACAGAAACACACTCAGTAGATTTCTTCTTGAAGCTCCCAGAGTTTCTGGACCAACGAGTCCCAACCCCCAAAGCGAGGGAACTAGAAACGCACCCCCTCCACCAGTGCCGACGGAAACCCTGTTTTAAATTAAAAAATAAGCCAGTATACATCGTAGAAAATTTCTCTTAAAAATCTCACAATTTGTAAATGTATATTTTTTCTTTAACATAAAAGTTTACAATATACTGTAAAACAAAAGGCTCAGGAAAATAATTTCCAAAAAAAAGGAAGAAAAAGAAACCTGAAGTTTTGAATTAAAGCTGAAGACATTTTTTTTAAACCCTGTTGTTGAACCAGTGACTTTTTTTTTATTGTGCTGATGGGTTAGAGAAAGAAATGTTTAAAAACCTCAGTCCAGACGACACCCACAGCCGCTCCAAAAGCCTCTCGCCCTCCCCCCGCCCCCCAAGGTTGAGTCGCTACTTTGCCGCCACGTTTGTGATTGTCACGAGTTCACAAGTTTGGAATCCGGGTCTGGGCCGTGCAGACGTCGCCACCGCGGCTAGCGTCGGTAGGGGTGGAACCCCTGCACGTTGTGGTTCTGCCCTCGTCCAAAGCCGCTGCCACTGGCGGGGGGGCCCCCTGACCCTGGCACAGAGGGGCCCCCGTAGGAGGGGGGCTGCTGGCTGGGGTCCGAGAAGCCCTGTCCAAAGCCACTCAAGTCCTGCCCGTAACCTGCTGGGGGAGAGAGTCCTGTGAGCTCGGGGCGGTCCCGGGGCACTGGGCACTGCCGTCGAGCGAGGCTGCCTGGACGCAGTTCCGCTGAGCCACCTGGAGACCACAGGCCCCACAGGGTGGGGCGGGGCCCTTCTGAGGCCAGCACCTAAGTCAGGGAGAGGAGCCCCGTGTTCTCTCCCTCAAAACCATGTGAGCAGGGCACGCACAGGGAAAGGCGGCTTCCAGAGCCCTCCATGGCCCACATGGCCTTGCAGCTTCCCCCGTTCAATCCTGAAGACACCGTGGGTTGGTCGGGGGGCAGGCTGGAGAAGCCTGGGGTGGGTGGAGACACAGATGGCCCGAGGCGCCATCATGGACAGGACTTCCAGAAAGCTGGGTCTCAGGAGGAGTGCACGGCTCTCAGAAAACCCCCCGACGGGCCCTTGCAGCGATGCAGGGCCTGCCCAGACCCCACGCCATCCCCCTGCCAAGGCACGTCCGTCGGTGGCGCGTGTCAGAGAAGGGTCCTGGGCCCAACCTGACTGCCCCAGTGACACCATGGCTGAGCGGCCAGCACACCCTGCAGCCGGTCCAGCAGCACAGCTGACCTCAGGGGCATGGACAGTGGTGTCTTCACAAGGACAGAGATGTCGGGCTGTTCCCCACCCAATTACACACCTTCAGGAAGCCCCTCCCGCACCCTCTGGGTTCGCAGTCAGATGCACGGGGCACAGGCGGGCATGGGCTCTGGGAGATCCTGGGCCCGGTGAAGGCCTGTAGCCAGCCAACATCTTGGCACTGGCAAGGGCCCCTCCCCAGAGGGCACTGCCAACGTCCACCCCCGCCCGGGCGGCAGAGGAAGCCACATCCATTTCCCGGTGCAGGCAGGTGGGAGGAACCTGGAGGAGGCGGCGGCACCTACCTAGGCCACATCACTGCTCAGCCTGACCATAAGAGTGTAAACAAAGCTCGGGCCGCAGCCCGGCGGGTCTGCAGAATAGGAACCCAGGCCTGGCAAGAGACGAGACCGGGGTGACCAACCCAAGCAGCCGCCACCGAGAGCAGCGGCTGACACACACGCCACGCCCCAACTGGGCGCCTCACGCCCCCCTG
This sequence comes from Alouatta palliata, assembly GCA_004027835.1. Lineage (NCBI taxonomy): Eukaryota > Metazoa > Chordata > Mammalia > Primates > Atelidae > Alouatta > Alouatta palliata. The sequence goes on from PVKV010018514.1 coordinate 21,561, forward strand.
CCAGCCTGAGACACTCGGGGCTTGGTAGCAGGTCAAGACCCACATATGCGACGACCTGGGCCCGAGGCCTGGCCCTGAGGGCAGGGGAACCAGAGCCATGCAAGGCGGGCGGGCACCTGGGCCACACACAGCTCCCACTCCCGGCACCCACCAGGCCTAAAGGAAGCGCATTCACGGGTGCCCAGAAGCCCATGACCACCTGGAGACAGGCGCCCTGTGTTCTCAAACCCTGCCTGTGAGCATCCCCTGGTGCTGGAGGAGCTGTCCGTGGTTGGAGCCCTATCCACCTAGGCCACTGCATTGGTCCTGAGCAAGGATGCTGTGACACTAGGCTCAGTGCAGGGCAAGAACTACAGACATGCAAAACCTTGACCCATCCTGGCCCTGTCCCCCACCAAGCCCCTAGCCCAGTCCCAAAACAGGCCCCTAGCCCCATCCCCCACCAAGCTCCGAGCCCCACCCCCCACCAAGCTCCAAACCCCGTCCCCACCAAGCTCCGAGCCCTGAAGCACATGCACCTCCTGCAGGTCACGTCCAGACAGCACCCAAGTCATGAAAGCCATCAAGTCCAAGGCAAAGCCCATGTCCCGGCCACGGCCTGCTACAGACCCAGGCCTCTACCCCAAGCAGGGTCTGTAACCCAGCAGGAGAATGATGACATCAGAAACTGGAAACACCGAGGGCTCAGTGCACCCGGGACCCACACCAAGGGCCTTGACCTTGCGCCAGTGATCACAGCCTCCTGGGACCCACTTCCCTTGACCCAGTCACCACTCAGCTTCGCACACACCTGCCGAGTGGACGAACACTCTGCTGCAACCCACATTCCCACGCTCCCTTCTGCCGGGCCGAGACGCCACGAGAGCTCTCTCCAACAACCACTGCACCCCCGCTCCCCTCCCTCTACCCTTTCCTGCCAGGTAAGGCTGGGAGGCGGCAGCAGGGGGCCACTTACCGTACTGGCCGTAGGGGAAGTCTGGCTGGGCTGTTGGGGCCTTGCTCATGTCCGGGGCGGCCTGAGACGGAGGGGGTGGGAAAGCCAGAGGCGCTGCCCCGGGAGTGGCCGGCGGAGGAGGAACCCCTGGAGGGGCAAACTGATCCGGCGGTGGAGGTGGAGGCCCGTAGCCAAAACCTGCAGAAGCACAGGAGTGCGAGGCCGGGCATGTGGTGCCGCCGGGGCGGACCAGCAGGAGACCCACACCCAGCCCAGCAGAAGCTGCCCAGACGGGACTGCCACCCTAACCCACACAATGCCCGGGCCTCATGGACGTCCACAGAATGGACCACAGAGCCACGGACCCAGGCCGCTCCCCCCAGGAAACACACGCCCCTGGGATGGCGGCAGGACGCTGAGCTGCAGCAGGACAGGCGTCACACAAGAACTCAAGGAGCAAGTAGTCCCACAGCAAAATCGCTTTCAGAACGAAAACGACCGCCATGCCCAGTGCCCGTGTTTAGGAAGCTGCCAGCACAGGTGAGGGCGCGTCCTGACGAGCTCGAAAGGGAGTGCCGTGCCGGAGGCACTGCCGCCCCGCCCTCTACAGCTGGACGTCAGGCGGACCGAGGTTCCACCCGGCTCCCTCCTGTCAATCATCTGGCCCACGGGCCTCCATGGGCAGAGCCTGATCCAGACCACAGGATGGAACCGCCCGCTCCTGTGCCACAGCCACATGGAGCCTCCAAGCCCCCACGTGGGACTAGCTCACACTGGGATGTACCCCAACTGTAAAACACCCCCGGGTCCCAAGGACAGCAGGTGAGAATCAGATCCCGACCGTCCGGCTGACTGCACGCTGTGAGGGGTGACCACTGGCTCGGCGGGAACGGAGCGCAAGACCCTGGAAAGCCACACCCTGGGACGCCAACGGCCCCGCCCTGGGAGCCCATCAAAAATTCTGGGTGTGCTGAGGTCCAGAGTTCAAGACCAGCCTGGCCGACATGGAGAAACCCCATCTCTACAAAAAATATAAGATCGACTGGGTGTGGTGGTGGGCGCCTGTAGTCCCAGCTACTCGGGAGGCTGAGGCAGGAGAATCACTTGAACCCAGGAGGCGGAGGCCGCAGTGAGCCCACATCGGCCCACTGCACTCCTGCCTGGGCAAAAAGAGTGAAACTCCATCTCAAAAAAATACGATAAGATAAAATTCTGGCGTACCTTCTAATCTTATACTCAGGTCTTCAATTACAAGTGAAGCATACAGGAAAATTCGTGAATAATGAGAACCTGTGCACCCTCAAACAAATGCCCCCCAATTCTGCAGTACGAGGCGGAGACGAAGTCCAGGCTCCGTCTCCTGAGGGGCTTGTGAGAAGAACTGACAGGGTGCAGACGTTCCTGCCGTGAGCTCTCCGGCCTGCAGGAGCCTGGGCTGCCCCTCGGCCTGACCAGCGAAGCCATAGGCGACGGAGCCCATCTGCAGGTGAAGGGCCTGGTGGTGGGTGACCTGCTGAGCAGCCGCACCCCACTTGTAGTTTTCCCTGAGGCTGAGACCAGACGTGTAACACAAGAATCCCCATGACTCCCACCCACCACCTGGCTGGCTGTGGCATCTCCAGAGCAGGCGGGAGGCCCTCCCACAAGGCCCCCTAGACTTACTGAACTGTGGCGGGGCACCGTAGCCCTGAGGGAAGCCCTGAGGAGGGGGGAAGCCTCCAGGAGGGGTGGACACGATGTAGGAGGTGAATGGTGGGGGCGGCGGGGGGGCTCCTCTTCCCGCAGGGGGCGGTCCATAGCCACCTGAAACACAGTGCAGGGGTGCTGGGCAGAGTGCGCTGGGCAACACAGCCTGGCCACAGCCAGACCTGGGCCTGCCAGGGGCCCCCAGCAGGCCCCTCACCCTCTCTTCCTCTCCAGCACTCAGGACACAGGAACCAGGCTGTGCCCGCTGCCCTGGGGCGCCTGGTGAGTCAGCCTGCCATGTGGCTTCCGTCCCCACCTTTGCTCTATAAAGGACTTACCAATCGCCTGTCCTGCCGGCACCCACATTCCTGGATGAGAGAACAGAAGAGGAAGTTGGAGCCGTGTCCACCCAGGTGCCCGACGCAGACGAGGAGCTGCAGAGCACGGGCATCCGGGGCTGGGGCCCACCCCGGGGCCTTCTGTGCTCAGAGCCTGCTTGTCCTGAGGGTAGAGCGCCCCCGAGCCCTGAGCAGAGAAGCACTCCTCACCCACTGTCAAACAGGCCTTAAAGCCACTCTCTTCTGTCCCCCGCCAGATGGCAGGCACTGTGGTCTGCTGACTGGGGCACGGGAGACCTCCAAGCTCCACCTGAGGACCCCAGAGAAACCTGAGACTTCTAAGCCTCAAGAAGGCAGGGACAGTCCCCACAGCACCTCCCAGCTTCCAAAAGGGGAAGGTCCAAAGAGAAAGGTTTGAGACGAGGCACAGGGAAGCCACAGTCCCGGGGCCTGGATAAGGGACATCTGGAACCCTGACCTGGAACTCGGGTCAGGCTGCGGCCAAGCCCAGGGGTTCTGCGGCTGCTGGAAGCTGAGTAGGGCAGGGCGGCCACGCACAGGCCTAGCCACAGAGGGCCCATGGCACTGCAGACGGGACGGCAGATGGCAAAGATCCAAAGCCTGCCCAGTCCTCAACGGACCCCTGGGAGCAGCACCCCAATTCCAAGCTCAACTCGGCAATGCCAGAACTCAGGGTTTCCTGCTCAGACCCGCCGTGGCACACAGCAGCAAGGTGCAGACGCCCACTGCAGCTCTTCCCAGTGACAGCAACCTAAGCTGAGGCTACCCTGCTACTGAGGAGGCTGCAGTGCTACCTGGGAGCTGGCTCTCTGCCGGCTCCTGGTCGGGACTCAAGGACACTGTGTTGCGCTGGCAGGCACAGAAGTGGGGAGGCCCCAGCAACAGCCGAGCAGGGGACGTCGGGGCCAGTGTGAGATGTGAGGGGTTTCCGAGGGCACCTCTACCTCAGCCTTACCTTGTGGGCCATATCCTTGCTGCCACGTGGGCGGGGGCTGGCCTGCCCAGCCATTGGCAGCGTTGGGAACAACACGGCTCCCCCACTGGCTGGCACCTGGCTGTCCCGGCGGCTGGCTCTTGCTGTCCCGAGGCTCAGCCCGTTTAACTTCCACCTAAACAAACCGAGCTCTGGTTTAGGATGGGGCTGCGGGTCCCAGCACCCCCTTCCCTTCAGACACACCCCTGGGTAACTTATGACTACACTTAGCATCTTACGACTTAAGACTAAATACTTAACTATAAACCTTATTTAGGCCAGTAGCATTTTTTTCTTAAAAATTTTTTTTGTTCAATTTTTTTTGTTTAAAATATGTTTCTCAGGTACAATAGATACAACTGTGAGACAGCAGAGCCCACCCGCTGTGGGGCAGCAGGGACGGGGCCAACCGCCCTCAGGGGAGTTTCGTGCATGACGAAGGGTCTTTCACTCAAGTAAAACGTCAGCATCCTCCTTCCTCTTGAAAACACGGGGACAAAATGGGACCAGGATCTTCCCAGCCATCGGCATCCTCATTGCCCTCTGGACAGCTCGGAGCCCGCCCACCTGTGCTTTTAACTCATACCTGAGAAACACGGTTGGTGTTTTACTTAGATTTTTTAATTTAAAATGTCTAATGGAAGATAAAGACTTACCTTCCCCAGGCTAATGCTTAAAGAATCTCAATTAACTCAAAAATAATGTCAGAGGGAATGGATGTGATAAGAGAATCTTACATTACATCTAACAAAAAAAAGTAAACAAACATGCAATAAAATGGACATTTGGATCAGTAAGCAATCTTCATACTGTGTTCACCCTGCAGCCCGGGGCCCTTCCTCTCCAGACACTCAGGAGCCACAGCCTTCTCAGGAGGCGGATGCGGGGCCTGGGACAAGGGATGGAGCAGGCCTGACCTACTTATTCCAGGCGCAGGGGCCAACCTTCCTTTAATGCCTGCTTTAAAGTATGGGCGGGCTGACAACAGAGTCCCCAGGTCCGGGGCTGCCTCAGCATTTCAGAATGCTGAATTTGTCTTATTTTTATGGTAAATTTTAATGAGAATAAAGAGACAATGAATCCACCTGGAGTTAGCCTTGGGGTCTGTCTGAGCGCTACCATCTTGCGTTCTGTTCTGTCCATTAGAGAACAGACAGGGGTGGCCACAGAGGCACAAAGCCCCCACCTGCCTGCCCAATGCCCCAAGGACAGCCTATGATGGGAACAGAATCCCCGTTAGCTCAAGGCAATGCGACAGCAGGACCAAGGGACCAGTTTCAAAGAACTCAAATTAACGAGTCTTCACACACTCTCCTTAGAGTGTGGTTCCTGCTTGCAAAGCAGAGCAGTCCTTGTACGTGGGGGAAAAACATTCTTTTACCCTTTCCTTTCTTAACACAGCAACGCAGAGTTGCCTGGCATGGAGGTGAACTACCACCTGAGACCAAACCTCTATGGAAAATCCCCACGAGGGGCTGGCAGCGACGCCATGTGCTGTGTCCGGCCGACCAGTGAAGGTCGGCGCCAGGCAAGCTGGACTCTTAATGACTGTCTTCCTTGGCAGGCGAGACCCACACTGAGGCTGCCGAGCTCAGAGGCTGACGCAGACAGTCACGGCTAGGGGGACCCGGGGGCTGCCCAGGGACAAGAGCAGGTGTGTGCACTGCACAGAGCCCTTTCTGTCCCACATATAAAGACCATGCTAGCCCCTAATTGTCAATGGCGTAGTACCTTACAGTTGTGAGCGCAGACGCCTCTGAACCTGTGCTGGTACTGCCAGGCGCCCATGCAGCCTGCACGCTAATCCTACACCAAAAGCCGCACGGAACGTCAGGACACGGACGCTGTCTCCTGCTTTAGCTGGGTTCCAATGGAATTAATCAAGTCTGCAACCAAACCTAAGCCACCTGCATACAAAAGTAACCGCACATGCTACCGTCTTTAAATGGTCGGGGCTGGGGACAACGAGCATGAGGCTGGCTCCCTCCAGGACATTTCAGCTGAAAAAATAACCGCGGCCCCGTCCGCAAGGCTGAGCACCTTCCTCTGTTAACAGGTGATGCTGCCGCAGCATGGAGGCGGGGTGGAATCCTCCTCGGTGCGTGAGGCAGCCTGGCACAGCCAGCAGAGCTCCTTGGTTTCAAAGAACCAAGACACGAATCCTGCAAAAACGTGGACTCCTAAGCTTTCGCTAACTGCAAAAAACTCCACACTGTAGAATTTCTACCAGTTATCTATTTCAGAGTCCTCTTCTCAAGAATCTCCAAGGGTCCAGGGAAAACAAAGACTTAGGAAGCCCTTTCTGACACACACCTACCAAGGGCTAGCCTGGGGGTGGGGGGTGGCCTCCTGTCCCTCTCACCTCTGGGGGTAACACAGTATGAAGATGACACAACCAGAGGTCACTTGACTGCATGGTGGCTGAGTACTACCGAGAGCATGTGGCTGGTGCCGGAGTTCCACAGTAAGTGACCCAATTAAAACAACCAATCCTTCATGATGTTTTCATTTTTCTTTCGGTTTTAAGCGGAACCTCAGCTCTCCAAGGTCCCTTGCTGATCACATTACAGGTCAGTGTCAGACAATGGGGAATTGCAGACATCTGAAGGAGTGGTCATGGAAACCAAGCCTGAGGCAACGCTGCAGTTTCACTGGAGCCAGCCCCAACACCGCCACAGCCTCGCCAGGCCCCCCACCCGCTCAGTCCCAGGCCACCCAGAGGGAGGGGCTCTGGGAGCAAAGCTGGGAGACACCCACCCTCGGGAAGGGTGCTTGGGAAGGATGGGGCCCTCCTGCTGTCTACAGACCCAGACCCATTGCACACCTCACGCGGCGAAGGCTCACGGGACGAACTTGCCCGACCCTCTTCTGTGAAGGAATGTTCCTTTCCAGTGAAACCCCTAAGTTGCCTAAGACTTGGTTTGGTCTTAAGGTAAAATAAAACTACAACTACACACTTTTTTGCCCATGATGTCGTGAAAATGCATGTTGACAGCCTGGTCCACTGATTGTTCGTCCTCGAAAGTAATAAATCCAAAACCTAGCCAACGACGAAGAGTGAATCAAGGTAGCAGGGTGTTGTGACACAAAACAGGATGATGAACAGTATTAGGGACGGGCCGAGGGATCGACCCCGGGTTTCAGCTCAGCTGTGTGTGGGGCGCTGCCTCCCTCCCCAGGAGCTGCCACTTGGCAGGACATAGAGTGGACAGACGGTGATGTCTGCACTCCCGGTGACGGCTCTGCCTACTGAGGCCTGAGTCAGGTCTCCAACCCAGACACCCAAGGGCTGGGGCTGTGTCAGGAACACATTTGGAACAAGGAGAACATCCTAGAATGCAGCAGCCCAGGCAGTACAATGGCGAGGGCCTCCGTTGCTACTGGCAGACAAATCATGCCCAGGAGAGGGTCAGAGGTCCACGCTGCAGTATTCTGGCTCTCGCCTGTGGACAGACGGCCAGTGAAGCCTGCAGGCCGGGAGCCCGCGTGGAAGTCTCCGTCTCCGTCAGGGGTGTGCACCGTGGATGTGTGTCTGCTTCTCTGAAACCCAGGATTCTCCCCCTCGGCTTGCAATTTGCTTTGCAGCTAGTGCTGACAGCAGCCATATATCGTTCGAAAGCGTTAACAGGTACAATATCTACCACAGCTGGTGCCTCGCTAGGCTTACCCAACGGCGTTGGGTAAGCCCAAGGAGTCCTAGGAGAGTCCTATCGTAGGCATATATGCATATGTAATATACACAGGTAGATTAACAGTGCACAAAGATACAGGCCACAACGGGTTCCAGCAGGTCAGACTCTGCTGTCAGCAGCAAGAGCGAGATGCACCATGGGATCAAAACAGAACATTTTAAAGGCAAAAAAAATTTAGCATTTTCCAAACACAAGAGAGTGGCAGTATAAACGAAGTTTAGTTGGTCTGCGGTGAGCGCGGCCCCCGGCTAGCGGAGTGGGTCTCGTCCTCTACGCAGTAGTGCGCTGGGCTCCCCGGGCTCCCCCGGCTTCCCCGGCTGGGTGGGGTGGGACACCGCGGAGCACACTGTCCTCCCGAGGGGCCCCGGCCGCACTAGCCCCTCCCCAGATGGCCTGTGTGCTGGACAGAAGGAAGTGCACGGCAGACAGCTGCCCAAGACCTCATAGAACAAAGATGGACGAGGGAAGAGTGGAGATGGGGCTGAAGATGGGCCGCCCGCCAGAGGCACAGGGTGTGTGACAAAGCACCACACAGCAGGGCACAGCGCGACACGGGTGTGAGCGCGGCAGAGAAAGGCCGTGGGGGTGGGAGCAGGCAAGGGCCCCTGGAAGGAGCGGCCCACCATGGGGCCACCCAAGCTCAAGAAACAGGGGCCGGGGCTGCTGTAGCTGGGACCAGGCAGAAACATGACAAGCAAAACTGGGCGGGGAAAAGATGGAAACGGGGCAGAAAGGGCAGCTCAGACCGTGAGGGGACAAAGGTCGCCCGCAGTTTAGGAGCCTCCCGCTCTCCTGAGCACCTGCATGCACCTCAGCGTGACTGCACGTGGTGTCTGCAACCTGACGAGAGAGGAGGAGGAGGCAAGGCACACGGCGAGAGGCGGCGGGGAGAAGACCCGAGGACAAGGCGGGGCTGGAGGCAAACGAGGCAGCGGCTGGAGCGGGCGGGCCGAGGGCAGACGTGGGAGGGCCGTGCAGGGACCCACGCACACACTGTGTGCCTGAGACACATGCGGGGTCCCCGGCAGGGACATGGCCACAACCTTCAGTCAGTGGAGAGGAAGAGGGAGGTGGCGGAAAGGGGAACACAGATCCGTCTAAGAAGAGCTAGAAGAAATGTCAAGGAAGAGAAGGTGCTCTCTGGGAGGACCCGCCAAGAAGCACCATGGTGTCTCTCCTGCCCTCCGCTCGCCTGACACCCAAGGGACACTTTCAAAGCCCGATGGCTAAGGACATGTGGCCACATGCCGGCCCCGAAGTGGTCTGTACACCAGCGTGGACTTAGCGACACTCGCCAGCCACGTCCCATCCACACGGGACAGGATGCAAGGAGAAGGGGCGCCAGCTCTGAGCGGCCAGAGGGGAAGCGGGAGGATCTAGAAGCCACCCTCGGATTCCCGCGCACTCAAGTTTCCCGAGATCAGAGGCAGTATTGGAACACGGCATCGCTGATGAAACAACATATTTAGAAGCAGACATTTTCTCAAACTGCAGGACTGTCTGAAACCACAGGGTTCGCCTGGTCCGGGCACAGTGCAAGAGGCGCTGGGTCCTGGGGGAGGCGCCCTGAGCGCTGTCTAGGAATGCGGCTGTCAAGAGGCGACATCACCACTGAGGAAGCGGGACAGAAACACCTGAAACTTCGTTTACACCCCACTGGAGCAAAGCCGCTCCCTCCTCTGACTGCGGGACTGGCCTGTACCTGTGTGATATAATTTAGCACCTGGAGAAGAGAAATCTAAAGAGATATCGTTAATCACAAACAATTCACAGAGAGAAAAGGAAAAAACAACTTACTTAACATTACTGTACTTTACTATAAGACACTTAAGTACGTCACTAAGCATGTATGTCTAAATTAAGTTACGACTAAGACTTAACAGCGTCACCGACATGGAGGAGGAACACGCCCTAACCGTGGGGAGGGGGTTCAAATGGCAAACTATGCTCCAGCATGGCGGCCATGCTGCGGCGCTCGGGGCTGCCCCGACTGACCTGGCGGCTGGTGCGGGGCGGCACGGACGCCTGGGGCAGACCCAGGCTGCGGATCTGCTCGCGTGGCTGGCCAAAAGCGGCTGATGAACCAAAACCATCATGCGGGCGGGACAGACAGCAGCAGCCACGGAAAAGGGGCACAGAAACTGGGCACCCATCGCCCCGGCTCCACAAACCAACGCTGACAGGCGTGCGGGGAGCTGAGGGAAATGACGAGGGAGGCCCTGAGGTGACTCCTCACCCCTCCTCCCACCTGCCCCACTGACTTCAGAGGGGAGACAAAAAAAAAAAAAAAAGAAAAAGAAAAAAGCATGGGATGGGTGACGGGAAGTCCATGCTCCACGCAGAGCCGGCCGGCCCAGCCAACGACATGAAATGAGACCGGCCACACTGGAGGACTCGACAAGGGGGCGAAGGAAGGTCGGATGCAGAAGCAGCACACTCTTCCGGGACACGGTGAGAAACAGAAACCAGGCCGACACCCATGTCGAGTCATAAAAACGCCAAAAGAACAAACCAAAAAGCAATGTGTGACGTCTGACCTCGGAAAGCACAGACAGGCTGGATGGGGTGCACATGAGGAGCCCACGTTTTAGTCATTGTCTCCAAATCGTCCTGTCCTCAGGCTGTTTGCGACAGCCACCACCTATGTGTGCCTGGCGGGTGAGATAGTTTGCCATCTGAGGGAGGAGCAGGGAGAGAAGGCCAAGGACAAACTAGGTCTGCCCTTACCTCGGGGCCTCTGTTTCTCGGCATCATAGATCATGACCACCTCCGTGACCTGGAAGGAGAGAAGGGGGTGAGCCCGGCGCCAGCGCCAGCTCGAGAGGGCTTTTCCGAGGTATCAGTACGGGGTGCACCCTCCTTCAGCGGGGGAGGTGGGGAGGTGCATAGGCAAGGGCTGCTCCCTGAGGTGCTGTCTGGGAAAGGCAGGAGCCCCCACACTCTGGGGCCAGATGAAGGCGCACAGAAGCAGCTCCAGGACAGGCGCCTGGGCATCCGTCTCCGAGCTGCCCACCGCCCCGCTCACGTGTATGCTGAGGGACACAAAGAGCCAACGATGCTGGCCACGCGTCCTAGCAGGGGTCGTGGGAGCCAGAAGACCCCACAGAAGCCCTTCCTACCCAAATGAGGGAAGCGAAGGGCACGCTCAGCCCTCACTCAAAGCGGCAGGGCAGCCATACACAGCTCCTCTGCGGACCCTGTGCTCCGCGGCCCCCTCAGGTACCACCTTATAAATATATGCTGGACCCAGGCCCACAGGACCGTCCTGCTGGAGGGGCTAGGCATGTGGCCTGCGGGGCACGGGATGAGACCCAGCAGGACCTCGGGGTGAGCGCACGTCCCTGCGTCAGGTGACCGAGAGGGCTACCTCCCGGCTATGCCAGCTCCCTCTGGCACCAGGCTCAGCTGACACTGGGTATTTTCCCGCCTGCCGCTGGAAGTCAGCTCATCCAGGCCACGCTGAACCCCATTTCTGTGTAACCGCCGTTCTCTGACACTTGACCCCATGGTGTTTTCAAAACGGAATCAGGCGGACACCCTGAAGGCTGTCAGGCCAGCTGCCTGCAGAACTATCCTACTGGGACATTAAATGGCCATGAAGGCCAAAGCTGGGTTTTCCATCTTTCCGGTGGGGGGGTGCAGGCATCGGCGAAATACGAGACAGCGAGCTCCCAGCCTGAGAGGCCTGTGCAGCCCCGAGAAGGCGGAGGACGAGCAGAAGCAGCTCTGCCCAAAAGCACCGCCGGGGTAGGAGAAACTCACCACTCCGAACTTCTTGAAGTATTCCCTGAGCTCTGTCTCACCACAATTGTGAGGAATTCCACCGACAAATATCTTATTTGATTTACTGTTATCGCTCCTGGGTCCTTTCTGCTGTTTGAAGAAGGAAAAAACGGTAAGTTCACGCCGGACCCTCCACGCCCTCCGTGAGTTGCGCAGGCCGAAGAGGCCAATCTGCACTGGTTTAAGAGTCGGGTGAAAGCCATGCAAGAATGCCCCACAAGCCTGCTAGGTCCGAAGAGCAACCAGAAACACTGGGCTCTTCTGAGAGGCTTTTGCATTCTTCTACAGAGACTCAGGGAGACGGGGATTTGGCATTTTTGCAGGACTGAATGTGCCTCGCCTTCAGTTATTGTGCATTACAACAGCTACAAAGTGGAAAGGCGCCAGATGTGAAGGCAGGGACTTCAGAGTGCTGGGGAAGGGGAGCGCCAACCATGGAAGTGAGCAGAGGTGAAGCTGATTTCAGGCTGTACTTCTTCAGCAGGTGACAAAGATGACTACGGAAACCTGTAGCAGCTCCAGAGCCACGTGACACGTGGCCCGAACCGCACAGCCCCTGCTGCCGCCTCCCACTGCCCAGCGCACCTGCTCCTGGACGCCACTGCCCGGGCCTCATCGCGCGCCCCTCTGCTGTGGCTGCTCTCCTTCTGCCCCCACCACACCCAGTGTCCTTTTTTTCCTCCTATCCAAAGCCACTATATTTTAAGTTGTCCCAACTGCTTTGAATTAGAGACTAAACCTTTGGGGGTGAGCGCTCACTGCCATGACTGTCAGGGTGGTTTCAGGAGTGGATGCGTGGGTCGGAATCCATCGAGTTGTGCAGTTTACTATGTGCCCGTTATATCTTAATAAAAACTAGAGAGACATTAATGAATTAATAACCAGGCAGGGTATGAACCGTGACTGGATTCCAGTCTGGAGAAAGTAGCTATGAGAGAACTTGTGAGACAGTTCTGGAGCGAGAACGTGGCCCGGACAGATGACACAGGATTCCCTGGAGCCGTTTTCCGGCATGCTGACCCAGGGTGCATGTGGGGAGGACGGCATTTCAGGGGATGCACCCTCCAGTCCTTAGGAGTGGAACGTGTGGACAGAGACGGATGTGAACACACAGAGATACATCTGGCAAAATATCAACGATGTATGATCTACACGGTGCATTTAGGGATTCTTCTATTTCCTGTGTAGTTAAAAACTTTCCTAATAAAGTTAAAAAAAAAAAAAAGAAAACAAAACAGTTCCAAGGGTTCTGACGCCTGCAGAAGCGGACTCTGCTGGACATGCGGGGTCAGCTCCAGCCTGCTGCCCACGCTGCGGAGAGGCTGGCACTCAGTGCCTCAGCGGGCCTCCAGGTCTGCACCGGCCAGCGCGCTCTGTGGGGATAGGGGCTTCTCCATCTGCACCGCCCCACCAGGCTCCTGGCGCCAGTGTGAGAACCGCACAGCTGGAGGAAGGTAAAGAAACCCCATGCCGGGATGGCGCCCTGTCAGCCAGGCAAGCACCAGGGCCGCGGCTCAGAGAAGCAAAGTTGCCATGTCAGGGGATCTCAAGTGGAGCGGCAAGGTGGCCAGCATGAGCTGACACGGCCTGGCCCAGCCCCAGCAGTGGAAGAGCCCAGCACTGAGGAGGGATGGGTGGTGGGAGGCGCAGGCCCAGCACAGTGGGCACACAGGGCACAGAGGTAAGATGAAGGGTTCCTGACAAGACATGGCATGAGCTGTCATTTTTTTTTTTTTCTTAGGATAGACCAGTAAGAATTTTCTTGGCTGTAGGATAAAACACAGCAGTGGGCTGGGCGCGGTGGCTCACGCCTGTAATCCTAGCACTTTGCGAGGCCAAGGTGGGTGGATCACCTGAGGTCAGGAGTTCAAGACCACCCTGGCCATCATGGTGAAACCCCATCTTTAAAAAAATAGAAATAAGATAAAATAATAAAAATAAATAAAAAACAGCACTGATAAGCCTGGGTGACGCGCAACTGCTCAAGCGTCAACCTAGAAGACCTCTGTCGCTCTCGATCTTAGTGAGTGACAACACCAGATGGAAGGCACGCATCTCCATCCTGAGTGAAGAACGCACGAGGAGGCCGCCCGGCCCCGCCCCTTACCCATCCTTCCTTCGGCCGCGTTCTCTCTGGCTGCATCCCCCGGGGTGTGCATGGCTTGGGGTCGATCTGCAGGAAGTTCGAAATCAGCCGGTGGTGAGTAAGAGGCTGTTGCTCCAGGAAAGAAGGTGTCAGCACAAGAGCAGCCACAGCACAGCAGCCCCACCCCACCCGCCGGCTCCATCCGCCCCGCACCCTACTGCATCACCCAGCCTCGGCACCAAGGCTTCAGCCTGCACATCGGCCCCACTTTCAAACACGCTCTAATACAAACAGCCGTCGGAGTCCAGGACAGAATGAAGCAAAGCCATGACAGGGGAGGCAGGGCGGGAGAGAGAGCTCCCGGAAGGACACTTACGTTTCGGCCGTCTAGCGTGTGCGGTCTGCTGGCCAGCACTGTCCCCACACAGTTTGGGTCTTTAAATTTGACAAACCCAAACCCTCGAGACTGGTTGGTAGTTTTATCTTTCATGATAACGCAGTCTACGACTTCTCCATATTGGGAAAAGTAGCTGCGCAGAGTCTCTGCTCGGAAATTGGGAACAAAACACAAACACACAGGACCAGAGCATTAGGCACGCGCCAGGCGGGGGCTGCAGGCACACGTGCTCTTCCCGTCCACGGCCGCGCACCCAGCAATGCTGAACTGGGGGTTAGGGGGCGGTGTCCAGGAAGCACTGGGGGATTCTGCGCAACACACACCTGAGGCCCTCGTGTAAATCAGAGGGGCTGCCAGTGAGCACAGCAGCGGCGGGCGGTTACAACCCGCCTGTGTGGGGGTGCGGGAAGGCAAACGCCACACCTCTGAACTCTGACAGTGAGCACGGAGCACCGGCTATGCCGCACGCTTTCTCCTCCTCTACTCTCAACGCGGGGGCTTGGCCAGGCCCTCGCCCTCCGCACTTCCAGCCACGACTGTCTGCCTCCACCACCCACCTCAGCCCTGAGCTAGGAACCTGCCGACTGAAGTCTTTCCTGTAACGTGGGATGGGAAATATCAGGGCCAAATTAACAGTCTCAAAGTAAACACACACTTACTCTCTGCCCCAGCCAACTCCAACGTCCCCTGCCCAGAAATCAAAACAGTATCAACAGCACTTTGAGACATCCAAGACAGCAGCAAGAGGCTGCAGACAGGAGTTGAAGGCCGAGGTCCTAGAGCCCGTCTACAACGCCCACCTGACACCCCTTCCCCACCTACCTTGGGTCGTGCTCCAGTCCAGACCGCCCACAAAGAGCTTCCTGCAATCCAATGAGAAAACATTCACCATCAAGACAAGCTCTCGCCTTAGAAATGCCCCCATCTGAGCCAAACTGAGGTCTCAATTCAAAACACGGAAGCAGTTTATGCGCACTTGACGGCAAGGAGCTCACAGCAATGGCAAGTCAGCCTCTCCCATGCTGTTTGCTGACATCAAAGATGATCCCAAGCCTTGCCAGCACCATGGGGAGAGGACTGGCCACAGAGCCACGCGCAGACCTCACGTGCAACGGGCGAAGAGTTCCTTTGACAGACCAGTGGTGACCACACAGAACCGTGCTGCTGCCAGGCGGGACACAGGCTCACTTTCCTACAGCCTTTGAAAATATTTTATAACCCGGAAAAAGAATTTAGAAGTCTACATCTGAAATGTGCACAATAAACTAGACATCTAAGCCACAAGGCCTCTGAATTACAGCCCCGGGCAGGGTGGGGAGACACAGAAGCCTCCAGATGAGCCTGCACTCACGAGAGAATGAGGCCCACAGATGGCAGGGGAAGGCCCTAGAGCTCCAGGCTCAGCACTGGCACCCCCTGCCCACCCTCACAAACCCTCACCCCCATCCTGGGGCTGTCTCTTCTGGGCAAATGAGCTGGAGTTCTCCCAAGGCGTCTGCCATCCACCCTGCGGTGACGCCCGAGGGCCCATCTTTTCACCTCTCTGCAGCTCTGAGTGCACCCAGGGGCCTTGGCTGTTTCAACTCCCAATGGCGGCTGTGCCACCGTGCATCAGCCTTGGCACCCACTGGGCATGTCTGAGACACATGGGCCATAAGGCTTACCCAGGCACAGGGCCTCAGATGTCATTCAAGCTTCCCCCAAACCCAGGAGGCAGGGAAGGGATGGTTCTATCGGCGGCTCTCCAGTCCTGCCCACTTTCCCTGGAAAAGGGGACACATACTCAGAAATGAAGTCCCTGAGCTTCATTTATATCTAGTGTGTGAAAAACAAAGCATGGTCCCACCACAGGAAAGGCACCCACTGCCGTCTTCAAAATGTCAACAAGCAACCCCCTAGCCCCAGGTGGGGTGTGCCAGTGGCCCTGTGCTTCCTGATCCCTAGAGACGAGATCTGAAAAGACCAATTTCAGAGAAAAACATGCTGATCCCGCAACAGCAGCAGGCTTACGCCTCATTGACTTAAAATCCTGTGTCTCCCACGCACCCTTCGCAATCAGGCCAGGGAGCATTGAGGTCAGGACTAGCAACCGTGGGAGGAGCGAGGCTCCGTGTGCCTCACTCCCCATAGGCTGTGCCCGTGCTGAGTCAGGCCCGGCCCCACCCACATCCCTGCCAGCAGGGCCGGGCACCCAGCAGGAGGGCCAGCAGCAGCCCCCACCTCACAAAGGAAGGGCCCTTGAGACTAGCAGGAACTGCCAGAAAAATGCCTGTTTACACAAGCCTTTGGAATAAAAGTTCAAGCATTCACACACACACACACACACACACACACCCACCCACCCACCCACCCAAGTCACTTGAAGAAATACCAGCCTCTAGTTAGCACTGCACCCACCAAACAGCCAGGTAATAGGCAGGTGTCCTCCAAGAAACTGAATCCCCACCCGCCCACCTCACCTCCCTGGTAGAAGGAACTCGTCAGACCAGTCCAGTTTCGGTCCTCATTTCAATTTCAAACACTGGGTATTAAGGGGGAAGGGCTAGAAATACATAGCTGAGAAACTCAGAACAGGGTGGGTGGGTTAGTAACCGGGTATGAACACTGTCTTTCTCAGCTGGATGCAGCAGACCACGGCTGTAATCGCAGCATTCTGGGAGGCCGGGAGTTCAAGACCAGCCTGGATAACATAAGGAGACATGGTGGTGGTGCCTGTATTCCCAGCTACTTGGGAGGCTGGGGCAGGAGGATCGTTTTAGCCTAGGTCAAGGCTGCAGTGAGCCATGATCATGTCACTGCACTCCAGCTGGGGTGACAAAGACCTTGTCTCTTTTTTTTTTTTTTTTTAAACAGGGTTTCACCACGTTGGTCAGGCTGGTGTTGAACTCCCGACCTCAGGTGATCCGCCCGCCTTGGCCTCCAAAGTGCTTGGATTACAGGCATGAGCCACTGCGCCCGGCCAAGACCTTGTCTCTTAAACAAAATTTTAAAAAATAAAAAAAGATAAATATTTTTATTTATTTATTTATTTTTTGAGACAGTTGCACTCACTCTGTCGCCCAGGCTGGAGTGCAGTGGTATAATCCCGGCAACCTCTGCCTCCCAGGTTCAAGAGATTCTCCTGCCTCAGCCTCCCAAGCAGCTGAATTTATAGGTGTGCACGACCACGCCCAGCTAATTTTTGTATTTTCAGCAGAGACGAGATTTCACGATGTTTGCCAGAATGGTCTCAATCTCTTGACCTTGTGATCCGCCCACCTCGGCCTCCCAAAGTGCTGGGATTACAGGCGTGAGCCACTGCGCCCGGCTGCTTTCACAATTCTGATCACTGAGCTATGTTCATGTAAGAGAACGTGGTTGTTCTTGGGAAACAATAGACAGCTCAGTGTCCACATAAAGGGGCATCGCTCCTCGGCCTCCGGCTACTCTACAATATTTCAAGAGAAACACACAGTGTGGCCAGGTGCGGTGGCTCACACCTGAATCCCAGCACTTTGGGAGGCCAAAGGGGGTGGATACCTGAGGTCAGAAGTTCAAGACCAGCCTGGCCAACATGGCAAAATCCCATCTCTACTAAAAATACAAAAATTAGCCAGACACAGTGGGCAGGGGCCTGTAATTCCAGCTACTCAGGAGGCTGAGGCAGGAGAATCACTTGAACCCAGGAGGCAGAGGCTGCAGTGGGCCAAGATCGCGCCACTGCACTCCAGCCTGGGTGACAGAGTGAGGAGTGAGACTCCATCTAAAAAACCAGCACACAGAGTTCACTGGGGGTGGGGCAAGAGGTGCCGTGTACCGGATGGCAAAATGTCAGCCAGCGGTGAATCCTGCAGGGTCAGGAGAACGTGGGAATGTTTGTTCCTACTTATGTAATTTTCCTGCAAGTCAGAAGTTACACATACGATCATAGCATAAAAATCTTTCATTACTAAGAACGTGACAAATTAAGTTTCTTTTGAAATAAGTCTGAGACTGTAGCAGACAGCTTTTGTTTTGCACTGCGTGTCTGCTTCGAAGGGAAGGCGACTCCGGGCTGGTGCTGCGCTAAAGCCTCCCGTGTTCATGTTTCTCTTACTACTGCTCGGAGGCTACCGGCTAAGACTGGCAACTTCTCCATGGTCTACAGACAGGCTCCGGAAAGTTCCAGGAGGCAGGGTCACCTCCTCAGTAGCAGGGACTGCCTCCGGGGCCCTGGCACAAAGTCCCTACTTCTGAGGCTCAGGATTTTTTAGTGAATAAAATAAGAAAGCTCTTGGCTGCCAACCTCACCAGGTGATGAGTGAGAAGCCAGCACCCCAGTAACATGCAGGGTCCTGGGCAGACACCTCCCAGACGCTGCCCATCAACTGCCCACGCAGCAAAACCAACTCTCAACTCTCACTCAAGTAAACGCCGGAGTCCAGGGAGCCGCACGGGCCGCGGCCAGCACAGGAGGTGTTGCTGGCCTTCAGGGGCTGGCTCCGGGGCTGGCAGTCTGCTTGTCCTCAGCTCCAGGCTGGCTCGGCCTGCACCCGGGCTGGCACCGTGTGGACTGAGGACATTAACCGAGCAGTTAAACACTGGAGGCTACAAATGTAACCTCCCCATGCTCTGCCTCCGAGGAGCTCACTGGTGGGAGAGTCATCACCCAGCTGACGGCCTGCCCACACTGGAAGTCATGCTCCTACAGACCTTACACCCCACAAACCCAAAGGGGCTGTTCTCATCAGTGGGGGAGGCGTGGGGTGAGCGCCACTTCTTCCCTGGCGACCTGGAGTCTGGTGTGCAGTCTGACTACCAAAGGTCACAACACCACCTCCCAGGATCTGCAAGCCTGGTGCCCAAGCCCCGTAGCTCCACACCCGGCGGGGGCTCAACCCACAGTGCCCGGAGAAGCCACTCTCTTCCGCCTGTTAAAGCAAAAGTTGTTTGGGGTGGCAGCCTCGCTTGCTGTGTGCCCTTAGGGCAGCTGTGTGGTAAGGTTTGAAGCAGAAGGTCCATCTGCAGAGGCTTCCTCTGGCCTAGGCTGACCATAGAGAGCCCTGGCCACCTGGCAGTAGCAGAGAGGGCTTCAAAAAGTGGCTGCCAGCCTGGCCATTTAGGGCCAGCAGCCTCACCGAGGGCAGTCGGCAGGGGACCTTTCCCTTCCTGCTGGGCTGAGGGACCAAGCCAGGAGGAGCCTGCCTCCCCACAGACCGGGCCTGGCTTCGAGCTCTGCCGCTCACACTCAGCTCTGGGCACAATCTCCAGGCAGAAGCCCCGGCCCAGTGGCGGCTGCTGTGTGGGGAGCCTCCGGACTTTCCTGCCCCTAAGGCCAACTGGGACTACTTTACCCACCGCCTGCCTCAGGCCAGTGAGCACAGCCCCGCCCTCCACAGCCAGGTTCCCCTCACCAGCAGGGCAGATGCCCTCCCCCACCCCAACGCTGGCAGGGTGTGGGGTCCACATCAGAAGTCCGTGAACTATAACGCACTGCTGTGTGCTGAAGGGGGCACTGAATGCCCACATCCTGGGCGCTAACTGTGGTCGCCCTCATCCTCTCCCTGCCAGCACCCCCCTCCCAGGCAACCAGTGTCCTCCTTCGCAATGCCTAGAGCCAAGCTGGAACCTCAGCCCATAAGCGTCTGTCAAATGAGTGGCCTCTGCCTAAGGCTCTGTCACAGCTCTCGGGGATTCTGACATCATGGCGCAGTGTCACAGGGACCAGGCCTGGACGGGAAAAGGTCTCAGTCTACAGAAGATAGGAGGACCTTAGATTAACAGGCCGCACCATGCACACAGCAGTCTGACCAGGAGTGCGCTTCACGTAGGGCGGGCAGTGGAGGGGTGTGGATTCCCAGCTCAGGCTCTTCCACTCGCTGGGGGGACCCCGGGCGAATCCCTCAACTCCTCTGTCTCTCTGGAAAAGCCAAGGGTTAGTCAAGGGTACAAGCACCAGCTGGGCACGCTGCGTGCTGCAGAGTGAAGGGCACGCGCCAGGGCAGTGCTGCGTTTCTAGACACCTGCCTGCTCCAGACCATCAGAGCCAAGGAGCAGTCAGGAGCACCCTGACCTCACGGCCCATTCACAGGAACCAAAGGAGCCAGCACAAGACAAGTCGTAAACCACAAGGAGCTGTTACCCCCAACGCGTGGGAACCAGGCCAAGAGCAGGCACTCCCAGACAGCAGCCCTCACCCGGGCGAGTCTCCCCCACCCCACAGGACACAGGCTGATGTCTGGGGGCACTTGTGGTTGTCAGGAGTGGAGGTGTTCCTGGCACAGTGCCCTGCAGTGGCCAGGATGCCCTGCCCCACAGTGATCCAGGCCAGAGCGCTGACAGAGCCCAGGAGGTGTGCCTCAGAATAACCGGAACACAGCACAGCAGCCCCAGAAAGGCCCGGCACGGCCCCATGAGGTTTCCCGTCACTCCCTACACTGCAACAGCCTCCCCCAGACGACGGCCCTCTGACTGCCCAGCCAGCCCTCCTCCCAGGTGCCTGTGCTCACTGTGCACCGCACAGGCAGTCACGGCCTCTCCAGCCCCAGCCAGGAGCCCCTCGGTATCTGCTTCCCAGCCACCCAATACACCGAGGGACCCGCCATGGGCCTTTCTGGCTCTAAGCGGCACGGCCCCCACGACAGTCCTGTGTTCCCTCGCAGCTGCCCAGAGGCTGCTTTCTCCTCTCTCCGCTGAGTCCTTCCTCCCTCTGTGACTTCCCTAAATATCACTGCGCTCCAGCCTGGGTGACAGAAGGAGACTGCTTCTCTTTTTTTTTTTTTTTTTTTTTTAAAGACGGGGTTTCACCATGTTGGTCAGGCTGGTCTTGAACTCCCGACCTCAGGTGATCCCCTCGCCTTGGCCTCCAAAGTGCTTGGATTACAGGCATGAGCCACCAGGCCCGGCCATGACTTCCCTAAATATGTGCAGGTGTCCCTGTCTCACCTACCAGATAAAATCTTCCACAAATCTCCCTCTCCAGTTCCACGACCCCCTCCGCCTTGGAGGCCAGCAGAATAGAATGGCCTGAGTGCTCCAGACCCCTCTGAGCCTCTGTCCCTTCCCGGTAAGCCAGACATTGGGTCCTATTCCTGACTCCTGGCGTATCGCACAGGTGCCCAGCACCCAGCAGCTACTCCACAGGACTCGGTGACCCCGGCCGCACTGTGTCAGCTTCCCAGAATCCAATTCAAGGCGTTCAACCCAGTGACTTGAAGATGACTTCACAAAGCCAGGGAGGGCAGAGTGGAGACTCTGGCCTTCCTGATCCCCTGTGCCCTGAGCACTGCAGGCCACCAGCTGGCACTGTCCCTCTAACCCTCGAGACAGGTCAGTGCCTGTCCCCCACCCTTCACAAGAGGACCAGGACGGGCCCCAATCCCAAATGAGGACATCGCCCGTCACCTCCAGCACATGGGGTCCGCGTGCCAAACCCAGCAAAGTTGACAAGGGCTCCCCACACACCACCACTCCTGTGTGCTTCCTCCCGCGTGCAGCTCCTCCTTGGGCTGACCAGAAGTCAGGCTGCGGAAGGCACTCTTTATCACTCACAGGCCTCGGCTGACTTTCATCCCCATCAGGCTTTACATGGCCTTCTAAGCCAGCATCGGTACCCTCAAAACTCGGAAAGACTTCTTGGACTCAAACTCAAAAGCAGAGCTTTCCCCAAGGGTGGCTCCCTAACCCGCCTTCCCACGGCAGCGACTGGGTGGCCACAAGTGTCCCAGAACAGGGAGCTGCAGGGCTCCAATTGTCCTGAGACCTTGACCCCGCACCCAGGTGCGCTCCAGGCCCAGCCGGCCAAGCAGGGATTGTGGCGAAGGACGCACGGCTTGGTGGGAGCCAGAGGGATCTCCTGCCTCCTCCATGGCAGTGAGCAGTGAGCGGGTGAGGAAGAGGGGCAGCCTGAGGAGGTGTCTGTGGTGAGAAACCACAGACCCATGGCATCCTGAAAGCCGCCATCCCTCACAGAGAGGACCTGCTTCCATCCAAGCTCAGCACCCTCCCGCGTGGCATCCCCCGCAGGGCTGACCCTGTGGCCTCCCAGGAAACAGCCAGGAGGGCGTTTCACGGGGCATAAGTGTTTCGTCCACACAAGTCCACACAGCAAGGAGCTCAGAGTAGACCATAGACTCCCACACAGAATGGAAGCCTGTTTCCCACACAAAATGTAGCTGAGTCAACACTTCTTGGCCACCGAGTCTGACTCAGAAAGCAGTGGACACTCCTGGGCAGCCGGGGCTTCCAGCTTTAAAGGCCGGTGACGTGGACAGAGTTGTCAGCTGAGGAGAGCAGGGTCCATGTACCCCAGTCCCCTCCACACAGCCCGTAGCGTCCCACGAGCCTGTCTGTGCTGTGGCTGGGACCCCTCCAGACCCAGGCTGGGACCCGAGCTCCCCCACTTTCCAGGAGTGTCTGTGCAGGGAGGGAAGGGGAGTAGCCCTCACCTCTCTCCAGCTTCCTTGCAGTCAGGGCTTGGATGTAGCGGGCCCATACTCACCTTTGGCTTGAACTGACCTAACCCAGGCACCTCACCTGGGAGCCCCTTCCCCCCATCATCCCAAAGTCGAGGGCTCCATTCCCTGTGGCCGGTGGAGCCCCTGCTCTGGCCAGTCCCGCCAGGGCTCCATCCAGGTCATGTCTCCCCACAGGCACACGGGCCCTGCCAAGTCAAAGTGCCTGGAGAGGACTCACAGCACAGGTGAAGCAAGGGCTAAGTGCTTCCATCCCAGTTCTCCAAAGGAAAGCGCTCTTTCGTTTTGTCTGGGAGGGGGAGAACCCACAAAAGGCATTTCCCGTCCACAAGCGTGACCTGCGGCGCCTGCGGGAGGGGCCTGGTCAGGTCACCCTCTAGCAGCAACCGCTCCAGCACGGGCCAATCCCGGCACTGAGAACACTGGGCGCTGCTTAAAGCTAAGGGCACTGGCCGGGCGCGGTGGCTCACGCCTGTAATCCCAGCACTTTGGGAGGCCGAGGCGGGTGGATCACGAGGTCAAGAGATCGAGACCATCCTGGTCAACGTGGTGAAACCCCGTCTCTACTAAAAATACAAAAATTAGCTGGGCGTGGTGGCACGTGCCTGTAGTCCCAGCTACTCCGGAGGCTGAGGCAGGAGAATTGCTTG
>PVKV010018515.1:0-44611 GCA_004027835.1 Alouatta palliata
AGACGGGTGTTGAACAATGAGAACACATGGACACAGGGAGGGGAGCATCTCACACTGGGGTCTGTCGGGGGGAAAAAGGGGAGGGACAGCAGGGGGTGGGGAGTTGGGGAGGGATAGCATGGGGAGAAATAACAGATACAGGTGATGGGGAGGAAGGCAGCAATTCACACTGCCATGTGTGTACCTATGTAACAATCTTTCATGTGCTTCACATGTACCCCCAAACCTAAAATGCAATAAAAAGTATATATAAAAAAAAAAATTCAAACTCACTTTCCCTCTTGGAAGTGAGCTCAAAGTCCAGAAAGACACTGCCTGCCCTCCATTGTCATGGAAACAGGAAAACTTGCTTTACTTGTTGGAAGCAAGTAAAACTCCAGAAAAGTTAAATAGCAAAATAAATGGCTAGAACCCAACCAAGTTTTGGAAGATCAGGAATTCTATTAAGGGGTAAGCTCTTAGGTTTCAGCAAATTGGCTTATTGCTTTGAGCCATAAGGTTATCTCAAGCTGGTAGCAAGCACCTATAGGAGACTTGTCAAAGAATCCCTTCATGGTTGCCAATTTGTGGGCTTTAAAGTACCTGAGACAAATCTCGATCCACTTAGAAAGTTTGTCTTGCCAACATTAAGGACATGCCTGTGATACAGTCTCAGGAGGCCCTAACGACATGTGCCCAAGGTGGTTGAGGTGCAGCTTACATTTACACATTTTAGGAAGATGTAACACATCAATTAATACTTGTAAGATTTACATTGGATTTATCAGGTCAGGACAACTCAGAGGGATACTTCCAGGTCACAGGTAGATTTGAAGTTTTTCTGATTGGCAATTGATGGAAAGAGTTATTATCAATCAAAAGTTATGTGTGGGTTGTGATAAGGGGTTGTGGAGACTGGAGGATTCTAAAAGTAGACAAGTATCAAACGGCCCAAACCCTGAAAAAGAGGAGGAAGACATAAGAAAAAGGAAAGAGATTCTGATTGGCAATTCATGTTGCCAAGTTTTTCTAATTGGCAATTTATGGAAAGAGTTATTATCAATCAAAAGTTATGTCTGGTTTGTGATAAGGGGTTGTGGAGACTGGAGGACTCTAAAGGTAGACAAGTATCAAATGGCCCAAACCCTGAAAAAGAGGAGGAAGACGTAAGAAAAAGGAAAGAAATTCATCTAAACAAATTAAGATAAGTGTTATAATCGAATAGTTATCATCAAGGAAATCCTTTCCCTCAAAGAGGCACCAAAGTAACATAGACTGAGTTCTAGAATTGTGGCAAAAGTCTCAGTGTGAATGTTAAATCTGCAGCATTCCTTAGGCAATAAGTTACTTGTTAATAAATTATAAGGCATTTGCAGATAAAGGTTGATTTTATTCATCTTTAGACTGACAGCATCTAGCATAACATCTGCTTAAAAGGCTCTTGTTTGAATCTAAATCAGTGTCTTGCAAATTGAGGAATCATCATTATCATCTGAGGAGTTTGTTAAACTATATACTGCCAGAATTTGATCCAGTAATTCTGGGGCTAATAATTTGCGTTTCTGTCATGTTTGCAAGGAACACTAATGCTACTAATCTAGGAATCACAGTTTGAGAACCACTGGACATTATTTTCAAAACCAGGGGTAAACAAACTACAGCCAGCTGGCCAATTCACCCTCAGCATAATTTTATACAGTCCATGATCTAAGAATTATTTAAGTTTTAAAGGGTTGTTAAAACACACACACACACACACACACACACACACACACACATATACACACATACCAAGGATATACAACAGAGACTATGTGTTTTCCATATAGCAAATATTACTATCTGACTTTCTACAGAAAATGTTTACCAACCACTGTTTTAAACAATACAGGTATTGCAAACACAAATGACTAAACCTGTAAAAGGTTTAAACTGCATCCGTCAGTGAAGAATATACCAAATATGTATTTTTTCTTTTCTAAACCACATTATTTTTCCAATATGCTACCTCTGCCTAATTCTTGTTGAGCTACCTATATCCTTAGGGACTTTAAGAATGATTTCTATTATTCTGTAAAAGCATTTCACTGAAATAAAATATGAATAATTTTAGAAGCATTATTTTGTAATAATGTGAAGAAGATGAAATTAGTTCTTTCAGTATTTAAGTTTATCTCTTTATTTTAATTGTGCATTAAATCATTTTATTTTTTGAGTATTCTGGTAAGCCTTTTCTAGATGTCAGATTTCAGTCCAGAACAAGTAAGCTTAAAAGTCAACACTAAGACTTACGGAAGCTTATTTCAACTATTTTCATATTGTTAGTGCTGTATATTGGTATGCATTAGTAGGACATTAATCCAGATGTCATTTTTTTTCTTATCTAGTTTAGAGCTTTATCCAGGGTCAAGAAAGGAACCATAGCATAACTAACCTCTTAAACATGTATGGTACATCCAAAGACTCTTACACAACCATGTACTCTTAGGTTGGCTGTGAACTGGTCATTGGCAGCACCAATCACAAGTCTATGAGTTCAACCGCACACGTACACAAGAGTAGTATATTTTATCAATAAGCAGATGAAGTAGATTGACCTAGAGATGGGTGTCAGTGAGCAAGTAGGAGGAAAAGCACATACTTGAGAAAGACGAGTGTTCTGAGTTAAAAGATCAGAGACTAAGTGAGGTAAGGAAAGAATCCAGGCATAGGGTGTGTTGAGGGTCAATCTGACATGTGGTATTAGAAACAAGAAGAATGAAGAGGACTTCCACATGAAAAGTGTATCAGTATAAGGTGTAGAGAACTGAGCAGGGTAAGCAAGGTTTCCATACAGAGTAGTGGCATCAGTAATAGTCTGGTTTAATGTATTGGAGAAAAAATGAGATAAAAAGTACACTCATACAAGAAGGTGACAAGATTTTGGAGCCCAAAATAGGTGAGGGAGGAATCTAAGCTGATGTGGAAATTGAGGTGGCAGTAATGTGAGATTGTATCTGTGTGAAGGTATTGATCACATAAGTAAATATATGAAAGCTAATGAAGACAAAAGGTGGCTGTAACAAATATTGAAAAGAGGAAAAAAGAAAAGAAACCCTGATATGGTTTCCCTCTGTGACTCCACCAAATTCTCATCCTGAATTGTAATCTCCGTATGTCAGAGGAGGGGCCCAGTGGGAGGTGGCTAAATCATAGGGGTGGACTTTCCCTTCACTATTCTTGTTATAGTGAGTGAGTTCTCATGAGATCTGAGAGTTTAAAAGTGTGTGATAATCCCTGCTCTCACTCTCTCCTGCTGTCATGTAAGACATGCCTTCCTTCCCCTTCACCTTTTGCTATAATTGTAAGTTTCCTGAGGCCTCCTTAGCCATGTGGAACTCATTAATTGTCTCACAAATATGAGTCAATTAAAACTCTTTGGTTTATAAATTACCCTGTCTCAGGTAGCTCCTTATAGCAGTGTGAAAACAAACTAATACAGAAAATTGGTACTAAGAGTGGGGCACTACTATAAACATACCTGAAAATGTGGAAAGACTTTGCAACTGAGTAACAGGTAGATGTTGGAACAGTTTGGAGAGCTCAGAAAAAGACTGGAAAATGTGGGGAAGTTTGAAACTTCCTAGAAACTGGTTGAATGGATTTGACCAAAATGCTGGTACTTACATGGAAAATAATGTCCAAGTTAAAAGGTGGTCTCAGATGGAGATGAGGATCTTATTGGAAACTGGAGGAAAGGTCACTCTTACTCTGCTTTCACAAACAGACTGGTGACATTTTGCCCTTACCCTAGAGATCTGTGGAACTTTGAACTTGAGAAAGGTGATTTAGGGTATCTGGCAGAAGATATTTCTAAGCAACAAAGCATTCAAGATTTCATCTGGCTGTTTCTAAATCTGTACACTCATGTGTGAATGAAGAAATGGTCTGAAATTGGAACTTTATATTTAAAAGAGAAGCAGAGCATAAAAGTTTGGAAACTTTTCAGGCCAGTCATGTGGTAGAAAATAAACCCCATTTTCTGGAGAGAAATTCAAGACAGTTGCAGAAAGTTGCATAAGTAACAATGAGCTGAATATTAACAGTCTCACAATGGAGAAAATATTATCAGAGCATTTCAGTGATCTTCATGGTATCCCTTCCCACAACAGGCCTGGAGCCCTAGGAGGGAAAAATGGTTTCATTGGCTGGGCCCAGGGCCCTGCTGCTCTGTGCAGCGTCAAGACATGGCATCCTATGTCCCAGCAACTCCAACTCCAGTCATGGCTAAATTGGGGCCAAGGAACAGATCAGGTTGTGGCTTTAGAAGGTGCAAGTCCCAAGGCTTGGCACTTTCCATGTGCCGTTGGGCCTGTACATGCACAGAATGTAAGAATTGAGGTTTGGGAACCTCCACCTGGATTTAAGGATATATGGAAATGCCTGGATGTCCAGCCAGAAGTCAGCTAGAGAGGTAGAGACCTCATGGAGGACCTCTATTAGTGCAGTATGGAAGGGAAATGTGAGGCTGGAACCCTTATACAGAGTTCCCACTGGGACACTGCCTAGTGGATCTGTGAGAAGAGGGCTGCCATCCTCCAGAACCCAGAATGATAGATCTACCCACATCTTGCACTGTGTACCTGGAAAAGCCACTGGCACTTAATGCCAGCCTATGAAAGCAGCTGTGGGGGCTGTACCCTGCAGAGTCATAGGAGTGGAGCTGCCCAAGGCCTTGGGATACCCTCTCTTGCATTAACATGACCTGAAGATTATTTTGGAGCTTTAAGATTTAATGAGTGCCTCACTGGATTTCTGACTTTCATGGGGCCTGTAGCCCCTTTGTTTTGGCCAATTTCTCCCATTCAGAATGGGAACATTTATCCAATGCCTGTACTCCCATTATATCTTGGAAGTAACTAACTTGATTTTTGATTTTATAGGCTCCTAGGCAGAAGTGACTTGCCTTGCCTCAGATGAGACTTTATATTTGGACTTTTGAGTTAATGCTGGAATGAGTTAAGACTTTGAGGGACTGTTGGGAAGGCATAATTGGTTTTGAAATGTGAGTAGAACATGATATTTGGGAGGGGTCAGGGGCTGAATAGTATGGTTTGTCTCTGTGTCCCCACACAAATCTCATCTCAAATTTTAATTCTAACATGTTGGAGGAGAGGCCTAGTTGGAGGTGACTGAATCATGTGGGAAGATTTCCCCCTTGCTGTCCTTGTGATACTGAGTTCTCATGAGATCTGCTCATTTAAAATTGTGTGGCACCTCTCTCCCTACTCTCTCTTTTGCCATCATGTAAGACATATCTTGATTCCCCTTTGCTCTCCACCAAGTTTTCTGAGGCCTTTACAGCCAGACAGAACTGTGAGTCAATTAGACTTTTTTTCTTTATAAATTACCCAGTTTCATGTAAGTCTTTATAGCAATGCAAAAAAATGGACTAATACAAAACCAGTAGTGTCAGATTAAAACTGCAGATAGTAAAATGTGAACCTGTGGATATAAATACAAATATATTAAAGGGTGTGTGTGTGTATCCACTAAGAGATCATAAGATCAGTTATGCCACAATGGCTGCGAGACTACTTAGTTTCCATACCCTGGTTTTTAATACTGTGTTCCACATAAATGAATCATAGATCCTTGTTGAAATAGCTGAATCTAGAGCTAAAGGGAAAAGTCATGATGAGCCTAGAATATTTTGCGCCAGAAAGTAAGAATATTTTTTAAATGATAGGAGCATGTGAAAAGATACAAAAGCCAGTTTGAAAGAATTTGAAGGGGTTTCTATAGACCAAAGCTGGGATAATTTGAGTGTCAACAGAATTTGGTATACAATTCACTGAATATATCAGGAACCAATAACACAAAATATGATATAGACACATAAAACTGTAGCAAAGAATAAAATATTTACATAATTTCAATGTGCCTTTCTACAAAATACTTCCTAGTTACAATGGGAAAAACAGAAGCTCTGCAATTGGGAAGCCTGAAAAACTATAGATACCATAATTAAATGATCAAAGATTTCCAGTATTGGAAGATCAAAGATTTTGATTAGATAAATCTTTGAAAGATCAAAGATTTCCATGATATCTAAACAGATATCATGTACTACCTGATAGGTTACACTGAGATGAACACAGAATGATTTCAGTGATATTTTTGTCAAAATTCTCAACTTGAATGTACTCAAGAGGAATTATTGGAAAATGCAAATGGAGGGACATTCTACTTAATAACTGGCCTATGATATTGAAAAGCATGAAGGTCATAAAATTCAAGAGAAAAGCAAGGAACTGTCTCAGACTGAAGAAGACTGATGAAACATACAACTTAATGCAAAATGTGATTGTGGACCTGATCATTTTAGCATAAAGTACAGTCAATAGTAGAATATTTGGCACAATTTGAATTCAAGCCCAATTATTATATGGTCATAATACATGAAGGTTAATTTTCTAATTTTGTTGCTGTATTGTGACTATGTAAGAGAATATCCTCGACTAGAGGCAATATACACCAAATTATTCATAAGGAATTACAAAAAAAGGCAATCAATTTACTCTCAAATGCTTCCAGTAAAAATATAAACATTAGTTGTAGTATATTTGCAAATTTTCTGTTAATTTCAGGTATGTTATATAAACATACCAAAGCTATGAGATGGGGACAATGCATTATTAAGTTAGACAGAATGCTGTAGTATGCGTTTTACTCCCTTGGAATGATGACCTATAGAAGGGATTGTCACTAGGAGAAGAGAATAAATGTACTTGTACTACATTTTGATGATGAGATTAACTTCTCTCTGATTCACAGGAGAATATGTAGAAAGAGAAAGTTCATAAATTTTCATGTTCATGACTTTATATTAGATTTTTAATTTATTTAAATTAAAACCAGAAATAAAACAGGAAATTGTTTGCTGAGAGAAAGTGGCATATAACAACAGATATTAGTATTTCCTGGTATATTAAAAAGCCCTAACTGACCCTTGCCTAGATAATCTACTTAAGACATAGACTATCTTACTTGGACACAATATTTTGCTTGATATAGGAATGATAAACTACCAAAACTCAAAGATATTTTTAGCACTGGAAATTCCATTAGGGAAAAAAGACTTTTGAATCTTCTTCAGAGTAGACACAAAGATGCAGTAGTTATCTGAGGCCAGGAAAAAAAAAAAAAAAAAAAAAAAAAAAAACCCTGCAGAATTTGATGTAATGCCCAAAAGTGCTTGGAATCTGAAAACATACAAGGGACTTTGGCTGAATCTTTGTGAGCCTTATAAGAGGTTTTCCTTCTTGCTGAAAATCAGAATGCATACTAGATAAACCTCTTAAAAACACTTCAGAGAGCTGGAGAAAAAGTCATCTGCATTCACACAGATGACAGAGATTCTGTAACAGAGGAGACTCACCAAGGAAATTTAGGCTCAGATACCATTTGGCATGGGTTTTAGCTGGAGAATAAGTCCTAACAACCACTTTGCAAATGTGTGGAAAGCCAGGTTGTAAAATGCCTATGCACTGTCTCTAAGTACAAATTGCCAAGTAAAAGGAAACTTAATTCCTTATCAAAGGGATACACCCTTGAATCTGCCCTCAAGATAATATCTTAGGGTAGTGGTAGAGAAACTGTGATTAATGGCACTTCTGAGTCACTGAAACTTTAGAACAATACAACCACTCCTCTTTTTGTCCTACTTATAGGGAGCCACAGACATTTCGTGGTCAATTATACTTTTTTAGAAAATACACAGTCACACAGAATGAAAGGCTTATTTAGGGAATTTCAAGATATCTGGAAGAGACACATGCATTTCACAGTAGTATAGCTTTAGCCAGGCCTATATCCTCTCTTGGTATAGATAACTGAGATCAAGCAGTGGAGGCAAAAGAGGTATGAACAGTTCCCAGATTATGAACGTTGGGTGGGTAGATGAACAATTACTCATAAGTCAGCTACCCTCCTGCTCTATATCCTAGTGGTGGTAATGAGCCAGAGTTGATATTCAATATTTTGTGCCCAGAATCTAGGGCAAGGAGTGGGGAAGGAATGACTTTAAGAACAAGGAAAATTTGACTGGGCAATAGGTCAGGAGTTACGTGCTGAACTTCAGTCCTTATTCAGTTGTCTTGAAGCCAATGCCAGCTGTCTGTCTCTTAGTAACATGAAGCCAATAAGAGAGTTTTTGAGTTTCTAAACTCAAAAGAAGTTAGACCTGTGGCTGAGCCTCTAAATAGGACACATACAATAGTGGGTGAATAGGGAATCACCAAGGCAAGAATTACACCTTGAAAGTGGAGGCTCAGTTACAACCCTAACCTATGATCCCAGATTAAAAAAAATATATATGAACACTTGCTTAAGTAATGGCACACAAAAGGTTGAGGTAGCCCTGAAACTGGGAATAATGTAAAGTTTCACATTAGCTTTAGAGAGATTCCCAGGAGGAGATCTCAGAACATGGTTATGAATGGGGAATTTAAAAGGTGAGTAAAAGAACTACAAAACTGCTAGATATAAGCAGGCATGTGTGGAGAGAAAAACAAATACACAGACAAAAACAAAAGCAAGCAAATGAGCAATCAATACTCAAATTAAGCTTAAAAATTAAAATTCCAAAGAATACAAAGAAAATTAATATGAACTTAATGATGAAATTTAATGGTATCATTTAAATGATGAAAAGACAGAAGAGCCAACAAGCTAAAAAATAGGAAAATTCATACCCTAGATATGGAAACATTATCATAATCTGTAAAGAATTTTAGAAGTTTACTTACATCCTCCAAACATAAAAAATAAATTCTTATAATATATGTCATAAAAACTAGGAGATATGAATTAAGAGACAGGTGGATCATCTCATTCAAGGTCTCTGTTTCAAGATTTCTTCTTCAAAGTGAAATTATTTGCTCACCAGTCTCAACTGATAATCAAGTCATTTGTATCACATCATACTCTGTCAATTAACTGTTCTTAACTTATAATAAGGTAAAATTATTGTGTGTGTTTATATTGTCAGACTCTTCACACTAGAACTGAAGAATAAAGAACTAAGGATGTTATTTTCTAATCCATAATAAGCACATAGAACATGGCCTGGATTATGATAGGCATTCAGTCAATGTATGTGGACTACTGAATGAATGAAAAAGTAACCAATTCAAAATTAAAATGAACAATTAGATATCATCTCACCCCAGTAAAAATGGGTTTTATCCAAAAGATAGGCAATAATAAATACTGGTCAGGAGGTGGAGAATATGATACTCTCATATATTGTTGGTGGGAATGTTAATTATTACAACCACCATGGAGAACAATACAGAAGTTTAAAAGAAAAAAAAAAAAACTAAAAATAGAGCTACCATATAATCCAGCAATCCCACTGCTTGGTATATACTCAAAAGAAAGGAAATCATTATATTGAAGGGATATCTGCACTTCTTTGTTTATTGTAGCACTATTCCAATTAAGCAAGATTTGAAAGCAACTTAAGCACTTCCATTCCTTTAATCCATCAACAGAAGAATGAATAAAGAAAATGTGGTACATATACACAATGGAATACTATTGAGCCATAAAAAGAATGAGACTCAGTCACTTGAAACAACATGGATGTAACTGTGAGTCATTATGTTAAGCGAAATAGACCAAGCACAGCAAGACAAACTTCATATGTTCACACTTATTTGTGGGAGGTAAAAATTAAAATAATTGAACTCATGTAAAGTGTAGAAGGATGGTTACCAAAGGCTGGTAAGGGTAGTGAGGGAAAGTGGGGCAGTGAGGATAATTAATGGGTACAAAAGAATATTTAGAAAGAACGAATGGGATCTAGTATTTGATAGCACAAAAGGGTGACTATTGTCAATAACAATTTAATTGCACATTTTTAAATAACTTAAAAATTTAAAAAATGAACATCAAACTTAAAAACTCTGGTCATCAAAAGATACTATCAATGCAGTAAAAAGGCAACCTACAGATTAAAAAAAAAGCATTTCCAAATGAAATACTTGACAAAAG
Source organism: Alouatta palliata (assembly GCA_004027835.1). NCBI lineage: Eukaryota > Metazoa > Chordata > Mammalia > Primates > Atelidae > Alouatta > Alouatta palliata. The sequence continues at coordinate 10,018 of PVKV010018515.1, forward strand.
GTTAATAACCAGAATATATAAAGAACTCCCACAACTCAACGACAATAACAAAACATATAACTCAATTTAAACATGGAGAAAGGACTTGAACAGATACTTCTCCAAGGAAGATATGCAAATGGTCAAAAAATATGAAAAGAAAGATGCTCAACCTCACTAACCATAAGGGAAATGCAGATCTAAACTGCTTTAATATGTCACCTCTGAATAGATTCCATTATCATTGGAATGGGGACTATAACAAACAAACAAAAAAGAAAAACAAAACAGAAAATAACAAGTGTTATGGAGATGTGGAGGAATTGGAACCCTCATGCACTGTTGGTGGGAATGTCAAATGGCGCTGCTTCTTTGGAAAACATCTTGGCAATTCCTCAAAAAATTAAAAATAATATTACCACAAGAAAAAATAATAAATAAATAAAATAACTATAACAATAAGAGTATAATTGGGCCGGGCGTGGTGGCTCATACATGTAATCCCAGCACTCTGCGAGGCCCAGGTGGGCAGATCATGAGGTCAAGAATTTGAGACCAGCCTGGTCAACATGACGCATCCCCGTCTCTACCAAAAATACACAAAAATTAGCTGGGCATAATGGCGTGAGCCTGTAATCCCAGCTACTTGGGAGGCTGAGGCAGGAGAATCACTGAACCCAGAGGCAGAGGTTGCAGTGAATAAGATTCTGTCTTGGGCAAAAAAGAGTATAATTTGGATGATTGTTTTTAAAACAAAGTATAAATGTTTGAGATAATGTCTACTCCATTTATCTCAATGTGGTAATTATGCTTTGTATGCCTGTATCAAAGCGTCTCATGTACCCCATAAAGTATACACCTACTATATACCCACAAAATTTTTTTAAAGTGAAAATATAATCTTTTAAATTAAAAAATATTTGGAATAAATTTTAAAACAGATACATTGACAAGGTAACTGGAGAATTTAAAGTGATTTAAAGTTATTAAACTGGAGAATTTCACCTTGAAGGTATGTCACAAAAAAGATACAGAAATAAAACATGAAGAATTTTAAAAAGACAATTTAAGAGCTACAGGGGATAAGTGAGATACTCAACTATATATCTAATTGTAATTCCAGAGGAGGAGAATATAGGAAATAAAAGGGAAGTAATTTTCCATATAGAAATCAAAAGTACATATCAAGTAACAACCAACTGACATAAATTTACACATATGTATATTATATGTGTAAATTTAAACATAACATTAAAAAAGATGAATCTCAAAAATCATCAGAGAAAAGAGACAGAGAAATTAAAATAAAATGATTATTTGACTGATTTACTACACCAGCAAAAATAGATCCCAGAAGACCATCCATAATATCATTGCTGGGTAAAATGTCTGATAATCTACAATTCATATCAAGCTAACTCCTCACTGAAGAGTAAAAATGAAAAAAAAAACATGTTCAGACATAACAGAATAGGAAATTTTACTACCTGCGGAATCTCAATGAAGGTAACAACAAATAATTAAAGAAGAAAACTGAATACAGAAGGATTTGGAAGCAAGTATTAATTGCAAGCACATATATTTTTATAAAAATGCTGCCAAATTTAATTGAGTATTGGCAATTAAATAATACAAAAATAGTCTTTGTGTTTGAAAAGATAGAATTCTTTAGGCTTAAATAGAATATATTTTGTTTTGTGGTTAATAGCTTCCAAATCAGTGGAAGAAAACAAACAATAATTTAAAAACTACATTTCATATGAAGTTTAGGGTGTTTTTTTTCCAGTTCTAGCAAAAACAACAAAGCTGGAGGCATCATGCTACCTGACTCCAAACTATACTAAAAGGCTACAGTAATCAAAAGAGCATGGTAACTAGTACCAAAAAAAGAGATATAGACCAATGGAACAGAACAGAGGCCTCGGAAGTAATGCCACACATCTACAACCATCTGATCTTTGACAAACCTGACAAAAACAAGCAATGGGGAAAAGATTTCCTGTTTAATAAATGGTGCTGGGGAAAGTAGCTGGCCCTGTGCAGAAAGCTGAAACTGCATCCCTTCCTTACACCTTATACAAAAATTAATTCCAGATGGATTAAAGATGTAAACAAAAGACCTAACACCATAAAAAGCCTGGAAGAAAACCTAGGCAATGCCATTCAGGACATAGACATAGGCAAGGACTTCATGACTAAAACACCAAAAGCAATGGCAGCAAAAGCCAAAATAGACAAATGGGATCTAATTAAACTTAAGAGCTTCTGCACCACAAAAGAAACAATAATTAGATTGAACCAGCAACCAACAGAATGGGAAAAAATTTTTGCAACCTACCCATCTGACAAAGGGCTAATATCCAGAATCTACAAAGAACTTAAACAAATTTACAAGAAAAAAAACAAACAACCCCATCAAAAAGTGGGCAAAGGGTATGAACAGACACATTTCAAAAGAGGACATTTATGTGGCCACCAAACATGAAAAAATGCTCACTGGTCATTAGAGAAATGCAAATCAAAACCTCTTTGAGATACCATCTCACTCCAGTTAGAATGGCAATCATTAAAAATTATGGAGACAATAGATGCTGGAGAGGAAGTGGAGAAATAGGAATGCTTTTGCACTGTTGGTGGGAGTATAAATTAGTTCAACCATTGTGGAAGACAGTGTGGTGATTCCTCAAGGATCTAGAAACAGAAATTCCATTTGACCCAGCAATCCCATTACTGGGTATATACTCAAAGGATTATAAATCATTCTATTATAAAGACACATGCACACATATGTTCATTGTGGCACTGTTTACAATAGCAAAGACATGGAACCAACCTAAATGCCCATCAATGATAGACCAGACAAAGAAAATGTGGCACATATACACTGTGGAATACTATGCAGCCACAAAAATGGATGAGTTCACGTCCTTTTCAGGGACATGGATGAATCTGGAAACTATCATTCTTAGCAAACTGACACAAGAACAGAAAACCAAACCCTACATATTCTCATTCATAAGTGGGTGTTGAACAATGGGAACACATGGACAGAGAGAGAAGCATCACACACTAAGGTCTCTTGGGGTTAAGGGGCTAGGGAAGGGATAGCAGGGGCTAGGGAGATTGGGGAGGGATAACATTAGGAGAAATACCTAATGTAGGTGACAGGATGATGGAGGCAGCAAACCACCATGGCATGTGTATACCTATGTAACAATCCTGCAAGATCTGCACATGTACCCCAGAACTTAAAGTATAATAAAAAAAAATACATTTCACAGAAGTTATATGGAGGAAAAGGCAAGAAAGAAAAATAATACTAATTAAAAATGTTAAACATGACAATAAAATGTGCATTCCATGAAGGCAGGGATGTTTGTCCATTTTCTTTGCTGCTTTATTTATGGTACCCATAATTTACCTGGCACAGAATAGAGTCTGAGTAAATATTTTGGAATAAAATACGTCTAGTTAAATAACTACTCTTAATAAATATATTAAGTTTAAAAAATCAGATTGGATTAAAATCACAGAAAGAAAATCTAGCTTCTGTACCAACCTAAAAGAGAATACTTTACCATTTTTAAAAAAATTATGAGTATGGGAGAAGAAATGTAAAAAGAAATATTAACAAAATAAACCAGATGCAGCAAATTAATATAAATATTTTTTGAGAGGAGAATCATTATTAGGGTTAAAGAATATAGTAGGCACAAAAATGTGCCCTTCAGGTCCCTTGTGTGAACACACAAAGTTTCCATTTCCCACAGGGACCCTGATGAGGCTTTAAAATTCATCTTCATGTAATATTACATGCTACAGACATATAATTAGATGTACACAGGGTGTTTCCAGATCAGAGACACATTTCTTATTAATTACCTCAGAAGAAGAATAAGTATATTACTGTCTCTCACCCCACACCTTACCCTTAGGATAATATGATAAAAGGCAGATGAAAAACCTGCCTGTATGAGTAGCCAGACAGTGCATAGGCAAGGGAAAGAGAAATTACATAAGCAGGGAACAGAGGAAAATGTTTATATTTATATATATCACAGTGACAACCCTGTCCCTCCTCTGCAGAAAGGATTTTTTTTTTTAAATTTGCTCCTTTGAAGTGGAATAGGAAGTATCTATGGGTTCTCACCTTAATATGTTAAACATAAATATCTTTTTTTTTTTTTTCAAGAACCAGATAAACTCTGGTGTCTCCAGACCTAGAGATGTTTTTTGGTATGAGCTTCATATATTCTGATATGTAAATACCTACAGAGATAATGCTACAGTCTTCCTGGCACCTTGGGACTTAACCTAGTCTGAATTGTAACCATTTGATTTTCTGGATAAGAGTAACTAATTTAAAAAATGCCTACAGATCTAATTCTCATGGTACCTAACGAGTAATACACTTCTATAGGAAATGAAAAGGTAAAACTTCTGTCTTATAAAAATTGCCACATTACAGACAGGAATTTTAAAAATTACAAGAGAAATAGTATAAGTAATGTTTTGGCAATTAAAAAAAAATATTACTAAAATGTATTTTTAAAACTAAATAAATAACTGAAAATATCCACAATCATAAAATGAAATTGAACTGGCAGTCGATTTCTACCTCTGCCCTAATGAAAAAGACACCAGGGCCAGGAAGTTTTATAGGTAAATTTAATCAAGTATTCAAGTGACTGACAGTTCCTACAGAATACAAATTATTGTTTTATTTTATTTATTATTTATTTATTTGAGATGGAGTTTCATTCTGTCACCTAGCCTGGAGTGCAGTGGTGCGATCTCGGCTCACTGCAACCTCCTCCTCCCAGGTTCAAATGATTCTCCTGCCACAGCCTCCCAAGTGTCTGGGATTACAGGTGCCTTCCACCATGCCCAGCTAATTTTTGCCTTTTTAGTGGAGACCAGGTTTCACCATGTAGGCCGGGCTGTTCTCAAGCTCCTGACCTCAAGTGATCTACCTGCTCGGCCTACCAAAGTGCTGGGATTAGAGGCATGAGCCACACTGTGCCTAGCCCTACAATACAAATTATTTCAAAGATATAAAAGAGAGAAAACAAATTAAATTCATTTTGTGAAACAAATACAATGTTGGTAACAAACAATAAAATAATACTACCAAAGTAAACACATAGTATAGAAGCAAAGATCTTTAATTATGATGCAATTTAATCCATGGGTGTGTGTACACAAACATAATGGTCAAAGACAGTTTCTCTTGGAAACATAAGGATGCATTAACATCAGAAAATATTAGCTAGGCAAGGTGGTGCATTCCTATAGTTTTTGCTACTTAGAAGACTGAAGCAAAAGGACTGTTTAGTCCAGGAATTCAAGTCCAGCCTGGGCAACACCACAATATCCTGTCTTTAATTACTTTCTTAAGAAAATCTAATTGTCTTAGTCCATGTGTACCATGATAACAAACTATCATAGACTGGATGCCTTACAATAAACTTATGTATCACAGTACTGGAAGCTAGAAAGTCCAAGATCAAGGTGCCAGCACAGTTTTGTGTCCAGTGAGGGCTCATTTTATGGTTCATAAATGGCCGTCTTTTCACTGTATCCTCACATGGCAGAAGGGCTAAAAGTCTCCATTAGGTCTCCTTTATAAGGACACTAATCCCATTCAAGAAGGCTGCATCTTAATGACCTAACCACCACCCAAAAAACCCTCCATTTCATACTATCATTTTTGGGGTTATGATTCCAACATATGAACAAACATTGAAACCATAGTACTAACTATGCAATTTATCAAATTGATAAAGGAAAACAATATTGAAAGATGGAGAAAAATGATTAAATATGTGTTTAACTTATAAATATATAAAATTAGTAATGAACTAGGAATAGATTAATATTTTTCTCAATCTGAAAAAAGATATTTATTTTAAAAACCTATGAATATACATATTTAATTGCAAAATACTAGAAGTATGTCTATTTTATTGAGAATCAAAACAAATATTTCTTCTATGACTCTTACTACTTAACATTGTACTGGGAGCTGAAAATGAAATATTATCAGAAAAATAATTAAGATATATTACAATGGAAAAAAAAAGAAAGAAAGAAACAAAATTGTCATTGCTGATGGTGAATTTCTTCATAATGAAACCAAGAGGGTCTATAGATAAATGAAACTGATAAGAATGTCCAGCAAGGTTTCTAAACACTCAACATAAGATAACTAAGAATGCTCCTACATATCAGCAATAATCAATAAAAATTCTAATGGAAAGGAAATGATACAATGATATAATCATTTATAGTGTAACTTTCACAGAGTAAATATATAAAAAAAAGTTACTTTTAAGGAAAAAATATATAGCATTTTCAAAAAACATGAAAATTTAAACAAATAGAGAGTAAACTATATTCAAGTAAAAAAGCTCAATGTTATTAAATAAAAATTATTCCCCAAATTTATCTGTAAATTTAACACCATTTTAATCAAAACCCTGTAAGGAATTTTTGGGCACTAGATAGATTCTAAAATTCATATCAAGGACTAAAAGTCAAGAAAATCACAAAAATAATTCTAGTTAAAAACCAATAACAGAAGAGTTGTTCTACTAGTCGTCAAGACGTAGAACACAGTTACCTTAGTATTAATGCTGATCAACAAAACAGAAAGACTTCCAGCTCAAAAATGGTGGTATAGAAGCAAATTGGTTTCACTCTTCTCCACAGAAACACAGAAACAAACATGCAATACTTATTACCATTAGTAGCCCAGAACTCAAATATAAGCCAGAAAAGTAAAAAGGCTCTGAGCAGATGATAAGAGTATTGGATTTCCACATTTATAATGCCCCTCTCCCCATTTTGCTGGTCACCAAGTATGCTAAAAAAAAAAAAAAAAGCCTCCAACTCATAGTTCTACACTGAAAGAAGTAAAATTGATGCAGACAATTTCTCCACCATCTTGATTCCTCAGGCAGAAGACCTGTCCCTGCCTGTACCCATGTAGAGCATCATGAGTGCCTGAAGTGGGGATTATCGCTGAGGGCAGTCAAAGACAAAGTTGGGGACACTGGGATGTGGGCAGGGGTGGGGTGGGCATACCATCCCCAATCCTGCAAACTCCAATCTGTAATTAACCAAAGAAGACACCAAATCGAGCTAGCAATTCAGCAGCACCATGCTATAGGAGGCTTATTCCATAGGTTCCATGGGCATTAACCCCCAACCACTCTTCCCATATCCTCAGGATATTCCCTTTGAAACTTCCCTCCTTCAGGTAGAGCAGCACTCACACTTTGATCTTTTACTAGAACTGAAAATAACCTGGACTTGGTGTACCACCTAGAGCTTGAAAGGTGGCAGCAAGCTAGCAGCAAAGAACCTCTAAGCAAATATATTCACTAAACATCAAAGAAAGCCAGACAGAAAATACAACCTAACAAGACTGAACCACACAAACATAGAAAACTTCAGTAAGTCAGTAATAAAGGGTGACAGAAAAAAACTTAATAAAAAGTCTACCATTAAAGATAGGCCCCGGACCTCATGGATTCACTGCTGAAGTCTACTAAACATCAAAAGAAGAACCAATACCAATTCTACTCAAACTTTTCAAAAAATTAAAGAGAAGGGAATACTTCCAACCTCTTTCTATGAGGACACCATTATCTTGACATCCAAACTAGACAAGAAAACAACAGCAAAAAATACTACAGGCCAATATCCCTGATGTAGATAGATGCAAAAATCTTCAACAAAATGATAACAAACTGAATTCACAATGATAATGTGGGATTAATCCCAGGGATGCAAGAGTGGTTTAACATGTGCAAATCAATAAACATGATATATCACATTAACAAAACCTAGAAAACATACATATAGTTAATTCAATATATGCTAAAAAAGCATTTGGCAAAATTTAACCTCAATTTATAGTAAAACTTCTCATTAAACTGGTTATAAAAGGAACATACATCAAAATAATGAAGGCCATGCATAAAAAGCCCACAGCTAACATAATTTGGAACCAGGAAATTTGAAAACCTTTCCTTTAAAATATAGAAAAAGACACAGGATGCTCATTTTTTACCACTTCTTTTGATGAGTACTAGATTTCCCAGTCAGAGCAATTAGGCAAGATAAAAAAAATAAAGGACATTCAAAGTGAAAAAAAAAAAAAAAAAGTTAAATTAGCCTTGTTAGCAAATGGCATGATCTTATACTTAGAAAAACCTAAAGAGCCTACCAAAATACTATTAGAACTGATAAATTTAGTAAAGTTGCATAAAACAAAATTGACATCCAAAAATCTGTAGCATTCCTGTATACCAACAACAATCAAAAAAAAAAATCATGAAAGCAATCCCATTTGCAATAGCTACAAAGAATGTAAAATACATAGGTGTCAAGGTATCTGAAGATTTATACAAGAAAAACTATAAAACACTGACTAGCAAAATAAAGAAGACCCCAAAATGGGAAGATTTCCCATGCCTGTGGATTGGAAGACTCAATATTGTTTAAATAAGAATATTGACCAAAGCAATCTACAGAATCAATGCAGTCCCTCTCAAAACACTAATGATCTTCTTCATCAGGACAGAAAATAAATCCTAAAATGTATATGGAACCACAGAAGACCCAGAATAGCCAAAAGAATGCTGAGCAAAAACAATGAAGCTGGAGTCATCAGAATATCTGACTTCAAAATTTACTACGAAGCTATAAAAACCAAATCAACATGACACTAGCCTACAGAGAGACACACAGACCAATGGAAGACATAAGAGAACCCAGATATAAATCCCCACACTTACAGACAACTCATCTTCAACAAAGATGCTAAAAATATTCAACGGGGAAAGGATAGTTTTTTTAATAAATGGTGCTGGAAAAACTAGATAACTGTATGCAGAAGATAGAAACCAGACCTATATCTGATGTCATAGAGAAGAATCAAATCAAACTGTACTAAAGACTTAAATGCAAGGCCTGAAATCACAAAAGTCTAGAAGAAAATATTGAAGATACACACCAGGACATTGGTCTGGTTTTTTGTGTGTAAGGCATCAAAAGTACAGGGAACAAAAGCAAAAGTAAACCAATGGGATCACATCAAGCCAAAAAGCTTCTGCAAAGCACAGGAGAGAATCAACAAAGTGAAGAGACAATCCACAGAATGAAAGGAAATATTTGCAAATTACATATCTTACAAGGGATTAGTAACCAGCATATATATAAGGAGCTCAAACAACTCACCAGCAACAACAACAATGAAAAAGAGAGCGAGAGTGAGAATGATTCAATTAACATGGGCAAAATATCTGAATAGACATTTCTCAAAGGAAGACATACAAATGGCCAACAGATACAAGAAAAAGCACGCTAAACATAACTAATCATCAGAAAAATAAAAGTAAAAACAAGATACTATCTAACCCCAGATAAAATGGCTCTTATGAAACAGAAAATAGTAAATGATGACGAACATGTGGAGAAACAGAAAACCTCAAACGCTATAGATAGGAATGTAAATTAAGTCAGCCACTATGGAGAACAGTATGAATGCTCCTCAAGAAACTAAAAATATAACTAACTTATAATTCAGCAATTTCACTACTTGGTCTATATACAAAAGAAAGAAAATCAATACATCAAAAACATATACGCACTCCCACATGTATCGCACATTATTCACAACAGCCAAAATATGAAATCAACCTAAGTGTTCATCAACAGATGAATGAATAAAGAAAACATGGCATATATACACAATGGAATATTATTCAGCCATAAAATAAATGAAATTCTGTCATCTGCAGCAATGTAAGTGGAACTGTAGGTCATGCCTAACACAGAAAGGCAAATGTCACATGTTGTCAGTTATACTTGGTTTCAAAAAAATTGATCTCATGAAGACAGAGAATAGATTTGTGGTTACCAGAAGACAGGAAAGTTAATGCAAAGGATGGAATAAAGACAAATTTATTAATGAGTAGAAATATATGATTTAATAGATGAAATAAGACCTAGTGTTAGATAAATAGGGTGACTATAGTTTAAAACAATCTATTGCTTATTTCAAAAGAGCTAGAAGAGAATAAATCAAGTGTTTCTAGTATAAAGAAAAGACACATATTTTAGGTGATGTATATCCAAAGTATACCAATTTAATCTTTAAAAATTATATGAATGTATTAAATTATCACATGTACTCTAAAAGTATGTATGTATATTATGAATAAAATTTAAAGATTCAGAATTGATATCCCAGAAAAAAACCTGTGCGTATTAATATATGATGTGATTGGCATTATAACTACATAAGAAAATTGGCTTCCCTTGTGATAAAAATAGAAGTTCTTTTTCTCAGCATATCTAAATTAAAGATGCTTAGCTATATGTATGTTTAAAATATAATTTATAAATATTAGAAGAAAAGATAAGTGATATCTTTGTAACCGTATGGTAGGAAAGAAGCTCTTAAATGTGACACAACAAAGCACATATTAGAAAATAAAAGACTGATAGAATTGACTACATCAAAATGTTAAAATAATTAAAAAAAATAAAGAGAGTTATAAGACAAGCTGAACTTGGAAAAACCACCTGTGACATTCACTTCAAAAATGTATTCAGCATCTGCAATATAAGGAAAATCAAATTCATCAGACACAATAGAAAATGGTCGTCTTGCAGAAGAGAAAATTGGAATATTTAAGAAAAAGCCACAAAATATGTTGAACATCACTAGCAGTCTGAGGAAAATAAACCACCACAAAAATCTATTGAATTGGAACCTCCACCCCACAAGTGTTTGTGAAAAGGTGCTTAAACATTGCTAGCATACGAAAAGGAATGTAATAATAGCTCCCAATGCTAAAATAATTTACATTTTAAATAAAAGCCACTACTATCAAGTAAACAAAATTACGTACTTGATTGGTTTAATAAATTTCTGTTTGTGATTATTTGAGGTTAGAAAAAAAAGAAATTAGACTGTTCAGGAATGCAAAAAGATCAGATCAACCTACAGTTTTCCTTTTATTAAAAAAAAAAAAACTCTGAAGGAGGGACAGACCAACATGACTGAACAGAAGTCTCCACAGATCACATCCCACTCTCCACAAGAACACCAATTTAACAACTGTCTACAGAAAAAGCACCTTCAAGAGAACAAAAAATAAGGAGAGCAGTCACAGTACCTAGTTTTAACATCCTATTGCTGAAAGAAGAACTGGAAAGGGTAGGCGAGAGGAAAGAGTCTTAAATTGCCTACATTACTCCTCACCCATCCCTAGTGCCCCATGCAGCAAAGAGAAAATCTGTGTGCTTGGGTCAGCGACAAAAAGCAATAGTAAGACATTGCATTAAACTCAGTGGTGCCCTCTCACAGCACAAAGTAAATTCAGGCTGAATTCAGCTGACAACAGTCCATGGAGGAAAGGGAATTCAAACCATCCATTGCCAGAGGGTAACTGTCCATCCCAGCAGTAAGAATTTGAGTCCTGGCAAGCCTTACACCACAGTCTAAAGTACTCTGGGGGTCGCAAATAAACTTGAAAGGCATTCTAGGCCACAGAAACTGAAACATCTAGGTGAGTCCTCCTGCTGACCTGTGCTCAAATCAAGTGGGCTGTTGGGGCATGTAATCTACCGGGCCATTAGCATGGAGGCTAAGGAAGTGTTTACATCACTCCTGCTCTAGCCACAGGCTGTAGAGATCCTGTATCCAAGAGACTTCTTTCTGCTTGAGGAGATGAGAGAGGAAAGAGGACTTTGTTGTGCATCTTGAATCCCAGCTCAGCTGCAGTAGGACAGGGCATCAGTAAGAGTCATGAGGCCCCCTTTCCATGCCCTAGCTCCTGGATAACATTTCTACACTCACCCTGGGTCAGAAAAAAACACATTGCCTAGAAGGGAAGAACCCAGTCCTAGCAGGAGCCGTGCGTGAGCTGCTGACTAAAAAGCCCTTTGTCCCTGAATAACCGGCAGACAGAGAAATAGAGAAAACGATGCTAAAGTATATATGGAGTCATAAAAGACCCTGAATAGCTAAAACTATCCTAAGCAAAAAGAACCAAATTGGAGAAATTATATTACTTAACTTCAAATTATACTACAGAGGTGTTGTAACTGAGACAGCATAGTACAGGAATAAAAACAGACACACAAACCAAAAGAACAGAATAGAGAAACCAGAAATAAATCCATACACACTTACAGTGAGCTCATTTTCCACAAAGGAGCCAAGAATATACAATGGGGAAAGGAAGTTTCTCTTCAATAAATGGTGTTGGGAAAACTAGACATCTATACGGAAAAGAATGAAGCTACACCACTATCTCTCACCATATACAAAAATAAAATCGACACTAATAAAAAAACTTAAATCTAAGACATAAAGTTGTAAAACTAGTACGAGAAATCATTGGGGACAATCTCCAGGACATTGGTCTGGGCAAAGATTTCTTGAGTAATATCCCACAGGCATAGGCAACCAAAGCAAAGATGGACAAATGGAATTACAAGTTAAAAAGCTTCTGATAGCAAAGGATACAATCAAGAAACTGAAGAAACAACCTACACATTAGAAGAAAATATTTGCAAACTAATCATCTGTCAAGGAATTAGTAATCAGAATATATTAGGAGCTCAAACAACTCTATAGAAAAAAATCTAATAATCCAATTATAAATAGGGTGAAGATGTGAATAGACATTTCTCAAAAGAAGGCATATAAATGGCAAACATATATATGAAAAGCTGCTCAATATCATTGATCATCAAAGAAATGCAAATCAATACTGCAATGAGATACCATCTCAACTTAGTTAGAATAGCTTCTATCCAAGTGTAAGGCAATTAAACATGGTGATGAGGATGTGGAAAAAAAGGAACTCTTGTACACTGTTGGTGGGAATATACGTTAGTAAAATTGTTATGGAGAACTGTTTGGAGGTTTCTCAACAAACTAAAATTAGAGCCTCCATTAGATCCATCAATCTCACTCCTATGTATATATTCGAAAGAAAGGAAATCAGTATATCAAGGAGAAATCTGCACTCTCATGTTTATTACACCTAGACTGTTCAGAATAGCCAAGATTTGGAAGCAACCTTAATGTCCATCAACGTATAAATGGAAAAAGGAAAAGTGGTCCATATATATATATACACACACACACACACACAATGGAGTACTATTTCTCCTTCAAAAAGAATGATATCCTGTCATTTGCTACAACATAGTTTGAAGTGGGTATCATGATGTTAAGTGAAACAAGTCAGACATAGAAAGACAAACTTTTCATGGTCTTAATTATTTGTGGGTGGTAAAAGTTAAATCAATTGAACTCATGGAGATGGAGAGTAGAAGGCTGGCTACCAGAGGCTGGGAATGGTCGTAGGGGTGTGGGGGTGAAGTGGCAATGGTTAATAGGTACAAAAAAGAGTTAGAAATAATAAGACCTAGTGTTTTCTAGCACAATAGTCAAATCAATTTATGGTCAAATGTAATTTAATTGTACATTTAAAAATTAAGAGTATAATTAGATTGTTTTTAATACAGAGGATAAATGCTTGAGGTGATGGATACACCATCTACCCTGATGTGATTATTATGCATTGCATTCTTGTACCAAAATATCTCATGTAACCCATAAATATATAAACCTACTATGTACCCACAAAGCTAAAAACAAATAAAAATAAATCTGAATCAAATATTAACATTTGTTAAATCTCAGTGGTAGGTATACAGGTATTGCTATCAGCACCTTATGTTTTCTTGTATACTGTATGTTTAAACATCATATACATCCAAAACTACACATATACATAAAACTTGGATTCAAATGAAACTAACTGGACTTTTTGAGAGGGGTGCAGAACAAAATATTCTTTGGATTAACAGGCTCTTTCTAGGCTAAAGGTGAATGTGAACTAAAAAGCAATAAAAGAATCAATCTTCACGTGTGTGCATGTGTGTATATGTGTGTGTGTCACCACATTTAGAAAAGGGTTAGAGGTCCTTCGGGAGAGGAATAGAAGATGATATAAACCTTAAGCAATATTCATGTTATACTTAAAAAGCATGAAAAGAAAGTTAAATGATAGTAAGAGACTCAAAGTCATAGATGAATGTGTTTTTTATCTAATAGACTATTGGAGGTAAAACATTGGTTTTGAAGTAATGAGGTAACAAAAGTAATCTCCTGGGAAAATCACTCTGATGGAAGTTATGGGCTGGTATAACTTAGAAGAGCCTCTTCCTATCTGCCCTCATGAAGGAAGGCAGAACACAATAGGAACTTGTATTCCTGAATTCCTTCACCTCTTTATGCTCTTTTGCAGGAAAATATTTAAGACAGGCCCTTCTCCACCCTATCTGCCAGTTTTCCATCAAAACATGTACAGAGTTTAGCAGTTTAGAGACAGTTTTCATGGATATTATTCACTCTACCAGACAATTCTTCTTAGGATGGCATTTTTCATAAGGGTACATTTCTTCCTGTCTTTAAATTATAAAAAATAATGTTGCTGTGAAACAGAATGTCTATTTGCTATCCAACCACTTTTTCTTATATCTCCCCTGTAAAAACAAATGAAAGAAGGGAATGATTCTGCATCTTTAGTCCAGGCAAATACCATGTCATATCATCTCAGCACTTTCAACATCTCAGGCTGTTACTTTTCTAATAAAATGCAAAAAGAAAACCACTGATGAAATGACTGGTTGTAATGTTGCATGATTCAATGGGACTTTGAATATTTCCACATAGAAAGTATTATTTCCTATTGCTTCCTTGTGGTTACTTGAAACCTAATCAGAGAGTAAAGATTTATCCATAGCTCCATATAGAGGAGCAATTGGCATTTTTTTTCCACCTGGAATTTGGAATAGTTAACAAACGTTTTCAACAAAGAACTGTATTAGGTGTCAGAGCACTTGGGGTTCATCTCTGACTCGATTTGCTACTGGTGCAAGAGACAAAAATGTCATTGCTGCTCCTCATTTTAACTGTGGAGTTAGGATGACATTTAGCTAACAGGATTTATTATAAACTTTCAAATACTATTCAAAGGCTGTCAGTTTATGATCTTTAAAAAGTTTACATGTTAAAACAAAAGAATACAAACACAAAATAAGTTAACACAGAGAAAATAACCAGTGTGATAAATCACAAAGTCTTTATGTTTTATTCCAAATTATAGGTCTCTATAATCACTTGAAAAGGACTCAAGCATTTAACATCACAGTAGTACATTTATATATTTTTGTAATGTAAAATATACTCCACTGCATGCCCTTTTAATGCTGTGCCAACACATAATGTAATTGTAGAGAATAAATTCACTGTAAGAATTGATGGAAGTCATTATGTTATAGGTTAAGTGAAATGATAATGGCAGGGTATGGCAATAAAATTCTCCTTGTACAAAAAGGAGAATGAAGAAAAGCACTTTATTTCTTCTTCATAAAAGCCTGCTTGCTAAAAGATAATTCCAAGATAAGCTAAACAAATATCATCCAAAGAGGTGTTTTAAAAAATTGCTCACGTTTATTTTTATCTCATGTCTTTTAATTCCTGTTTTTGTGTTTTGTAATTCACATAAATACTGGTATGGTTATACGTTTATAATTTATCTAAAATGTAGTGCAACAAGACCATTTCAATCAATCTTATCTTATCAAGTTGTATCTAAGTTAATCTTCTAATTTGTCCCTCTGCCTCTAGTCTCACCCATAGCCCTCCATTCTTTCCTCTAAATTGTCAGCAGAGGCATCTTTCTGATGTGTACATTTGATTTTGTTACTCTATTGCTTAAAATATGTTAAAGATTTCATGTTGCCTAAAGGGAAAAATTCACAAGAAATATCAAGACCTGGTCATTGCCTACTTCTACAGATTTATTTCTCATCATATTCCCTGGATATTTGTCATTTAAACTATATTGAACTACTTCAAACCATATTAAACTTTTTCACATTATACTCACCTATAACAATATCTTAAGTAGTTTGAACTGTCATCACAATACAATGAATATGGAATTCCAAAGTGAGGTGTCAAAATAAAAAGTAGATTTTCAATGAAAAAAAATTAGAAGGAGGTAGAGTTTGATTTTAGGTTAGATTTCTTGGAAACAGACTGCGAGATGAGAGTTTATATGCAGGAGATTTACTGGGAATTTTCTCAGAAGATATATATATATATATATATATATATATATATATATATATATATATGGAAGGCAAGGTGGAGCAGAAGGAAAATTTTTATCTCCACTGCTTTACAAATCAGGCTTAGAGAATACTTCAGAAATAATTGGAGCTCAAATGTCCAGTTTTTCTGTGTTGTTCCAAATTGAAGAAAGGGGATTTTACTTTTGAACCGTTACAGAGCCAGTCACTGTCCATAGACTACCTGACATAGAGTGGTTGTAAATTTGGGTAAGTATGCAGTATTCTTTGGGGTTCTCAACCATGAGTTGCCAGCAGAAGACAGTCCCAACATTGGTCCTAAAGAGATCTTGGTGGATTGATACCTTACCTACTACGAAGGTCTAATCCCAAACAAAGATATTAAAAGTATAAGTTAAGAGAGGTAACGGTAGGGCTTGTGAATGATTTATGTTATATAAAGAGAATTACTGCTATTCTCTGAAGAAGTTTTTTTTCTTTTTTTGGTAGTGTGGGAGGGATACCCTTTTCATTTCAAACTCAAACTTAAGAATAGAAGCTTTAATGAGTCCAATTTTAAAATCCTAAGGTGGATTTCTTGAAGTTTGAGAAACTCAGTAGACTGTGGTCTAACTCTGCCCACAAAATATGGAGGCCTAAGTCAACTTTGTTGGCCAGTGAAAACAAGACGCTGCTTCATGTGGGAAGCTATGCACTCCCCTCCAGTGGTCATTCAAAGGCCCAAGAGCTAAGCAAGTTTGCTAAAGTAAGTACTCAAATAATTATAATGTCAAAAATACTACGCATATTGCTATAAGAAGGGTTCAAGCCAATTACTAGTGCTTTATGAAGGAAAAGGAAAAGAAAATTGCTTCTAGTTTTTTGAAAAAGCAGAGAAACGTTTTACACATTAATTAGCATTTTATGTGGTATTGAACTGTAATGAAGAGAGGAGAAAGTCTAAGAAGGAAGGTTTAAGGTGAAGTAAACAGCCTGAGGCAATGTAACAGGGTTAAAAGTACTATAAAAGTAGATTGTCAGATGATACAATGAAATACAGTGAAATATCTCTGTGGATCTGTAGTAGTTTATTAGGGCTGCCATAACAAAATACCACAGACTCAGTAGCTTAAACAGAGCTCTGAAGACTGGAAGTCTAAGGTCAAGTGTCAGCAGGGTTGATTTCTCCTTAGGCCTCTCTCCTGTGCTTGCAGATAGCCATTCTGGCATCATATAACATTTCCTCTGTTTGTATGCATCCCAGATATCTCCTTAGGTGTCCAAAACTTTTCTTCTCAAAAGGACACCCATCAGATTAAATTAGAACCAACCTTAAAGGCCTCATTTTAATTTTATCAGCTTTTTAGGAGCGCTATCTCCAAATACAGTCACATTCTGAGCTACTGAGTTTAAAGACTTCAATATATTTCTTTTGGGGAAACACAATTCAGTCCATAACAGGACCTTAGAATAATTAATCTATTATAAACTCATTCATATATGTAAACCAGAGATAGAATCATATAATGAAAAGAAATTAAAATTTTGACATTAGAAAAGTCTTTGATGATACCTAGTTCATTTATTCATTAATAGATTAATAGTGTGACCTTGAACAACTTAGGTAATTTCTTTAATCTTCTATTTTCTCAATGAAAAAATGGGTACAAAAATGTCTACTTTATTGAGTGGCTGTGAAGATTAAGTAAGATTATCATTTCTAAATAATATAGCATAGAAACTGACAGAGCAATGTATAAATCAATATAATTTATCTTGTTTCCTTCTAACTTTAGTTAAAATTACACATGATCAGTGAAGTCTTAATTGACCATTCTTTTAAAAATCATAAATTTCTATTCCCCATGCTAGCATATCTCCATATACCTTCTGTTTATTGTTCCTTGTGGTACCTCCTATCTAATATATATCTTTTCACTTAGTTTGTTTTCTGACTACCCCCCCAACTAGAATGACAGCTAATTGTGTGTAGAAACATCATCCTTTTCCCTGCTGTATCCACATGCCTAGAAAATGTTCTAGCAAATAAGTGCTCAGAAAGTATTAGTTGAATTAGTTAATATGGAATGTTATTTATAGAAACAATTTACACTATAGTTCAATTCATTTTATATATTAATACTTAAGAGCATTTGACCCAGGATTTACCATTAGAACAGACACACATGAAAAGGCTTTAATAAAAGTTATGACTGATAGGCAACTAATGTGAAATGACTTTACATTTCATACTAGGCAGGCATAGCATCCCTGTAAGACTAGCAACAAAGCTGACTGAAGAGTTTATTTTAGTTTTTCATTTTTATTTGACATGGAGCCGACTTGTTTTAACAGAGAAAATACAAGATGACAACTTGTTGAATGAACTAAAGAGATAAACCCACAGAGAACTTGAAAATCCACATTGTACTAGACTTTCTTTGACTTCAGAGGACATTATTAAAAACCTTAGAGGTTTTTAGGTTAGAGGCAGGTGATATTTATATTGCAACTATTTGTATTCTAGCTGCTTTTGTTTATATGTTAACTCAAGTAATCCTCACAACAACCCAATAACGAACACACAATTATAATCCTCTCTTTCTAGATGAAAACACCAGAGACTCAGAGAGTTAAAGGAACACTATAAAGCCACCCATTTGAGAAGTGTTATTCATGATATGATCCTGGATCTTCAAAGAAATAGGCCATTGCTTTCTTCACTCTACAACATTGCCATTTTTAAATTAACATTCCTTTCTGAGGCTGTTGATAGCAGCCTCGAGTTATGAATTAGAATCACTTCAGATCATTTCCTCCTCTATAACATATTCCACATAGCCTCATATCAAATCCTGAGCATGTGTTCAGATTCTGAATAAATTATCTGCATAATAAATTCTGCTAAAATACATTAATTAACACAGCTGGTGGTACTAGATAAATTTCTATTTTGTGAATGCTTAGGGTACTTGAATGAAAGAAAATCATTTGAAATAGATATTATTGAAAACTTTAAGGTTTCCAAAGGACCTTTGAGAGCTCCTCAACATGTTGGAATCTGATTTCAAGCCCGAAAATGGAGGAAATGGGCCCATTGTTTTCTGAATCAGATAGCAAATTTGGGAGTAATTCCACAGTCAACTAATTTTATATCAAAGTTCCAGTCCAAAATATTAAACTTCAATCTGGGATTCTACATAGAATTCAAATTTCTAAACAAATATTGTTTCAATATCTGTTTCAAATGGTCATTGAGATATCTGCTACAATGACATTCACTGTGCTGGCCACAGATAGATGCAAAAAGCTGTAAGAATAGATGAAAGTTATAAAACACAATTGTGTCTTCAAAGTGGGAATCAGTGCTAGAAGATAAAAGCACCAGCTAAAGAGGTCATCAGTGTTCCCAGTCCTGGATCCATTATTTATTGACTATTTCTGAAACTCACATGATGTTAAACTGAAAATAATAACATACACTTCAAAAGATTTTTATGAGAATTTCATAGTTTAACATAGGTAAAGTGTCCAGAGTCTGACACATAGTTGATGTAAAAAAGTTAAACATAGTTTTATTGACATTATTAATAGAAAGCTAAGTAGTACAAGCAATATGGAATGCATCAAATAAAAAATGAGGAAGCACAGCTTTGATGATCAATGCTATTGCTATATTTTTTCCCATGGGCACACAGGGCATTGTAATACCAAAAACACTATGAAACTCATAAAAAGTATTTTTTGTATCAATATTGTCCAAAGTGCTTTCATTAATATGTAAAAATCCTGAAACTGAGGCTGAAAAATTTTGTTGTCTTTGTTTATTGTAGGTAATAAAGGATAGGGTCAGAATCTTCTAATACGATGCCATGCTCTTGTTACAACATGCAAGGCTGCTGATCTCTAGATGTGTGCTCTTTTATTCTCCTACCTCTGAATAATATTAAAAGTACATTCCAACTAGAGCAGGCAGGTGGTACCTTATCTGCTCCTGTATTGGTGTCCGTATGCATATTCATATTTACATTAAGTTAAATGGAATCACATTGCGTTTTTCTAAGTCAAAATTGGCAAAGTGCCAGTGATTTTTGTATGATTCAACGTGCGCTTATATATGCAGTATAGGATATTGTTTGAAAGTGTGGGTTTTGGTATTGGACAGATGTAGATCTTTAGTTCTTTTGCATAAGTTATATAAACAATGGGAAGATTGTCTATGGACAGCTTCAGAACCCTCATTGTTTTAATGGAAATATGAAAATCAATAACACTTGCTTCTTAGAGTTGTGCTTACCATACGTTAAGTCTTTAGTGTTATAATTATAAGTAGCAGTGAGGATGTTCACCCACAGTGAAGATGGAATCATCCATACTCCAGTCAGCAGTAAGTAGTTCCTTGAATAGGCATATGGGTGAATTATAGCAAATATTGGCATCTTCTAGAAGATTACAACAAAGTATTGTGCTGAAACCATCCTGTCAAACTCATAAGTTTAGAAATTCATATATACTTGTTGAATGGCTTTGACCAAAATGCTGGTAGTGATATGGACAATGAAATTGAGACTGAGGTGGTCTCATACGGAGATTAAATTTGGGGAAGTAGAATAAAGGTGACATTTGCTATGCTTTAGCAAAGAGACTGGTTGCATTTTACCCTTGCTCTAGAGATCTGTGAAACTTTGAACTTAAGAGAGATGCTTTAGGGTATTTGGTAAAAGAAATTTTTAAGCGGAAAGATTTCAATATGAAGCAAAGCATAAAAATTCAAAAAGTTACAGCCTGACAATGCAATAGAAAAGAAAATCCCATTTTCTTGGGAGAAATTCAATCCTGCTGAAGAAATATGCATAAGTAATGAGGAGTTTAATGTTAGTCACCAAGAGAATAGGAAACATGTTTTCAGGGCATGCCAAAGACCATCATGGCAGCCCTTCCCATTACAAGCCCAGAGACCTAGGAGGGAAAAATGAATTTGTGGGTCAGGCCCAGGGTCCCTCTGTTCTGTGCAGCCTCTAAACATGGTACTCTGCATCTCAGGTGCTTCATCTCCACCCTTGGCTAAAATGGGTATTTTCCCCGAAGCCACTAAGGCTTGGAGCTTGCACCCTCTGAGGTGGTGGCCCCAGCTGTAACTAACTGCTTCAGAGGGTACAAGCCCCAAGCATTGGTAGCTTTCACGTGTTGTTGAGCCTATGGTTGCACAGAAGTCAGTAATTGAGGTTTGGGAGCCTCTACCTAGATTTCAGAGGATGTATGAAAACACCGGGATGTCCAGTTTGTTGCAGGAGCAGAGCCCTCATGGAGAACCTCTGCTAGGGCAGTGCAGTAAGAAAATGTGCAGTTGAAGCCCTCACACAGAGTCCCCACTGTGGCACTACTTAGTGGAGCTGTGAGAAGAGGGCCACCATCCTCCAGACCCCAGAATGGTAGGTCCACCTACAGCTTGCACTGTCTGCCTGAAAAAGCCAGACACTCAATGTCAGTCATAAAAGCAGCCAGGGGAGGAGCTGTACTCATTTGGAATGGGAGCATTTATCCAATGCCTGTACCCCCATGTATCTTGTAAGTGACTAACTTGATTTTGGTTTTACACTATTCTTAGCAGAAGGGACTTGCCTTGTCTCTGAGACTTTGGAATGGGACTTTTGAGTTAATGATAGAATGAGCTAAGTGTTTGAGGGACTGTTGGAAAGGCATGATTGTGTTTTGAAATATGAGAGTATGAGATTTGAGAGGGGCCACGGATTAAATGATATGATTTGGCTGTGTCCCCACCCAAATTTCATCTTGAATTGTAATCCCCATAATTCCCACATGTCATGGGAGGGACCACATGGGAGGTAACTGAATAATTGGGGTGGCTTTCCCCATGCTGTTCTCTGGATATGAGTCCTCATGAGATCTTACAGTTTTATAAGTGTCTAGCATTTTTTTTCAGCTAGCATTCATTCTCTCTCCTGTCATCCTGTGAAAAGTTGCCTTTCGCCATGATTGTAAGTTTCCTGAGGCCTCCCCAATCCATGTGGAATTGTGAGTCACTTCAACTTCTTTTTTTTTTTTTTTTTTTAATAAATTACCGAGTCATAGTTGTTTCTTTATAGCAGTGAGAGAATGGACTAGTACAAGGGTCTTTTATCGTTTATTTGAATTTTTCTTCATTGACTCATTGGTTTTTCAGAAGCGTATTGTTTGATTTCCATGTATTTATAAAATATCTCAGGTTCTTCCAAGTGATTTCTAGTTTTATACAACTGTCAAGAAAAGTTGCATGATATAATATTCATCATTTTTAATTTGATAAGACTTAAGGCTAAAAATATAATTTATCTTGGAGAATAATCTATGTCCATTTGAGAAAGAAGTTTATACTGCATATTTTTAAAAAATAATTTTAACTTTTATTTTAGATTCTGTGGGCACATGTGCATGTTTGTGACATGAGAATATTGTGTGATGCTAAGGTTTGGGTATGATTGATTCTGTTACCCATGTAGTGAGCATAGTACTCAACAGTTAGCTTTTCAATCCTTGCCCCTCTCCCTCCATTCCCCACCTAGTAGTCCCCAGTGTCTATTGTTCTCTTATTTATGTCTAAAAGTATCCAATGTATAGTTCCCAATTATAAGTGAGAGCATGCAGTATTCAATTTCCTGTTTCTGCATCAATTTGCTTAAGATAATGGTCTCCACATGCATCCATGGTGCTGCAAAGGACATAATTTTCTTCCTTTTAATGCTTGGATAATATTCCATGGTATATATGTGCCACATTTTCTTTATTCAGTTTACCATGGGTAGGAAATTAGGTTAATCCTATGACTTTGCTATTGTGAGTAGTGCTGGGAGGAACATGCAATTGCAACTGTCTTTTTGGTAGAAAAATTTATTGTCTTTTGCATATATAGCAAGAAATGTGATTGGTGAGTCAAATGGTAGTTCTGTTTTAAATTATTTGAGAAATCTCCAAATTCCTTTTCACAATTAACTAATTTACATTACCACAAACAGTACATAAACTTTCTCCTTTCTCTATAGCCTCACTAGAATCTGTTATTTCTTGACTTGTAATAATAGCCATTCTGACTTAAGTGAGTTGGTAACTCATTGTGGATTAAGTTCTGTATAGACTCTGGATATTAGACTTTTGTCAGATGCATAGTTATGGAATATTCTCCCCCTTTCTGTAGGTTGTCTGTTTACTCTGTTGAAAGTTTATTTTGTTGTGTAGAAAGTCATTGATTTAATTAGGCCACATTTATCCAGTTTTGGTTTTGTTGTCTTTGAGGATCTAGTTATACACTTGTTCCAAAAACTGATGTCCAGAATAATGCTGCCTAGGTTTTCTTCTTGGATTCTTATCGTTTGAGGTTTTATTCAATATATTTTAATCTTTAATTTGAGTTAATCTTTATAATTATGAATGGTGGATTCAGTCTCAGTCTTGTGCATATGGCTAGCTATCCAGCACCATTTATTAAATAATGAGTCCTTTACCCATTACTTATTCTTGTAAACACTGTCAAAGAGCAGATGGCTTTAGATGTGTGGCTTTATTTCTGGGTCCTCTATTCTGTTGAATTTGTCTATGTGTCTGTTTTTGAAACAGTACAGTTATATTTTGGTTAATGTAGCCTTATAATGTAATTTGAAGTCAAGTAATGTTATAACAAAGGTTTTGTTCTTTTTAGTTAAAATTTCTTTGGCTGATCGAGCTTTTTCAAGTTCCATGTAACTTTTTTTAAATTTTCTTTTTACTCTGATTTTTCTGGGTACATAGTAGGTGTATATATTTATGTGCTACACGAGGTATTTTGATACAGACATGAAATGAGTAATAATCACAACATGAAAAATGGAATATTCATCTACTCATTTATCTTCTCTTTTAGAAACATTCCAATTGTACTCTTTTAGTTATTAAAAAAAGTTAAATGATCTTATTATTGACTACAGTCACTCTGTTGTACTATCAAATACTAGGTCATATTCATTTTTTCTTACATTTTTTGTACTTATTAACCATTCTCACATTAGCTCCAGCATCCCCACTACCCTTCTAAGCCAATTGTAACTATTGTTCTACTTCCTACCCCCATGATTTCTGTTGTTTTGTGTTTTAGAGCTCACAAATAAATGAGAACACACAATATTTGTCATAGTGTACCTGGCTTATATTACTTAAAATAATGATCTCCATGTCCACCCACGTTGTTAAAATGACTGGATCTTATTTGTTTATATGGCTGAATAGCACTCCATTGTGTGCATGTCCCACATTTTCTTTATCCTTTCATCTGTTGATGAACACTCGGTTGCTTCTAAACCTCAGCTATTGTAAACAGTACAACAACAAACATAGAAGTGCAGATAATTCTTTAATATACTGATTTCCTATTTTTTTCAGTATGTACCCAGCAGTGGGAATGCTGGATCATTTGATAGCTGAATTTTTAGTTTCTTCATGTACCTCCAAACTGTTCTTCAAAGTGGTTGTGCTAATTTCCATCCCACCAACAGGGTGTAATGATTGCCTTTTATCTACATCCTCACCAACATTTTTTATTGCCTGTCTTTTGGATAAGCTATTTTAAATTGGATAAGATGACATCTCATTGCAGTTTTGATTTGAACTTCTCTGATGACCAATGCTGTTGAGCACCTTTTCATATGCTTGTGTGTTATTGGTTTTTATTCTTTAAAAGTTGTATGTTCAAACATTTTTCCTACATTTTGTTCAGATTATTTGACTTTTTCCTATAGGGCAGTTTAACCTTCTTATATCTTGCAGCTCCAAGAGTCCCCTTCCTTCCACTTGCAGAGATGAGAGGAAATAGTGGGGAACACATTGTCTTACATCTTAGATATCAGCTCAGTCAAAGCAAGATAGAGCACTTGTCAAAGCTATGACGTGCCCTTTCCAGGAACTAGCACCCTGATTACATTTCTAGACAGAATTTAGATCGGAAGGGAACCTGCTGCCTTAAAGGGAAGACCCAGAAAAGCCAAAGGAATCTTGAGCATAAAGAACAAAACTGGAAGAATTACATTACCTAATTTCAAATTATACTACATATAGTAACCAAATAGCATAGTAGTGGGGAAAAAAAAAAAACAGACTAATAAAACAATGGAACAGAATAAAGAACTCAGAAACAAATCCAACACCTATAGTTGACTCGTTTTCCACAAAGGTTCTATGAACCTACAGAGGGGAAAAGACAGTCTCTTTAACAAATGGTGCTGGGTATACTGGATATACATATGTAGAAGAATGAAACTAAACTCCTATGTACTGCCATATACAGAAATTGAATCAAAATCAATTGAAGACAGACCTCAACCTATGAAACTACAAAATAAAAATATTAGGGGAATTCTCTAGGACTTTGGTCAGGACAAAATTTCTTTGGTAATACTCCACAAACACAGGCAACCAAAGTAAAAATGGACAAGTGGAATCATATCAAGTTTAAAAGCTCTTCTGCACAGCAAAGAATTCAATCAACAAAGTAAAGAGACAACACATAGAGTGGGAAAAAAAATATTTACCAACTATCTGACAAGGAGTTAATAACCAGAATATATAAGGAGCTCAAACAGCTCTATAGAAATAAAAATCAAATAATCTAATCAAAATACAGGGAAAATATTTGAACATACAACTTCTCAAAATAAGAAAAATAAATAACATGCAATAACAAATTCTGCTGAAGATGTGGTGAAAAGGGAACCTCATTCACTGTTGGAGGGAATGTAAATTAGTATGACCACTATGGAGAACAGTTTGGAGGTTTCCTAAAAAACTAAAAATAGAGCTACCACATGATCTAGCAATCCCACTGTTGGGTGTGTGTATGTGTGTGTGTGTGTGTGTGTGTGTGTGTGTGTGTGTATGTATGAATCTGCACTATCATATTTACTGCAGCACTATTCACAATAGTCAAGATTGGGAAGCAATGTAAGTATCTATAAACAGATGACTAGATAAAGAAAATTTGGTACTTATAAACAATGGAGTACTATTCAGCCATAAAAAATGAGATCCTATCATTGGCAACAACATAAATAGACTATGAGGTCTTTATGTTTAATAAAATAAGCCAGACACAGAAAGACAAGCATTATGTGTTCTCAATTATTTGTCAGAACTAAAAATTCAAACAATTGAATCCATGGATATAAAGAGTAAAAAGATGATTACCAGAGACTAGAAATAGTAATCGAGGGGCTAAGATGAAAGATAGGACTGTTGAAGGGTAAAAAATAGTTAGAAAGAAAAAATAAGATCTAGTTTTTGCTAGAACTAAATGATGGCTATAATAATAATTTAATTGTTCATTTAAAAATGATTGTAAGTATATAATTTGATTGCTTGAAAGACAAATGATAAATGGTTGAGGTGATGCATACCTATTTGTTCCAATGTGAATATTATGCATTGCATATTTTATCAAGATCTCTCATGCAACCCATAAATGTATGCACCTACTATGTATCCACAAAAATTAAAAAATTAAAAAGTATTAAGAGTAATACAAAAAAACTTCAAAGAGTATTGTGGAAAGCTCTATATACACATATTAGAAAACCTATAAGAAAACAATACATTTCTGAAAACGTACAATCTCCCAATATTGATCCAGAAAGAAATTTAAAACCTGAGCATGCCAGTAGTAAATTCTTAAATTGATGCAATAATAAAAATCTTACCAACCAGAAGCAGTCCTGGACTGGATGAATTAACAGCCATATTCTATCAGATATATAAAAACTTGGTAGCATTCCTATTAAAATTATTCCAAAAAATGTAGAAGGGTTTTCTCTCTAACTAATTCAATGAGGCTACCCTCATTTTGATACCAAAACCTGGCAGACACACACACACACACACACACACATAAAAGAAAACTTAAGGGAAATATTCTTGCTGAACATAGATGCAAAAATTCTCAACAAAGCACCAGCAAACCACATCCAGCAGCACATACAAAAGCTAATCTACCACACTCAAGTAGGCTTTGTCTCTGAGATTCAAGGCTGGTTCAACACATGCAGATCAGTAAATCACATATACAGAATTAAAACCAAACAAAAAAACCCATATGATTATTTGAAAAGATGCAAAACAGGATTTTGATAAAAGTAAACATTTTTTTCATGTCCTTCAAGAAACTAGGTATTGAAAGAACATGCCTCAAAATAATAAGAGCCATATATGACAAACCCACAGTCAACATTGTACTGAATGGGCAAAAGCTGGAAACATTCTCCTTGAAAACAAGAACAAAGCAAGGGTGCCCACTCTCACCACTCCTATTAAATATATTACTGGAAGTTCTGACCAGCGCAATCAGGCAAGAGAAATAGATAAAAGTCATCCAAATAGAAAGACAGTAAGTCAAGCTACCTCCGTTTGCAGATGATATAATTTTATACCTAAAAAATTCCAGTAGTCTGTGCTCATAAACACCTAGGTCTATAAACAATAAGTTTCATGCTACGAAGTCGACCTATAAAAATCAATATTTCTGTAAACCAACAACATTCAAGCTATCAAATAAAAAACAAAAAAACCTTATTTCACGATATGCAACATTTAAAAAAAAAACAAAAACCCTAATAATACAGCTTACCAGAGAGGTCAAATATGATTACATGAGAATTACAAAATACTGTGGAAATAAATCATATGTGAAACAAACAAGTGGAAAATCATTTCATGTTTATGGATAAGAAAAATCAATACTGTTAAAATGATCATATTACCCAATGCAATTTACATATTCAATGTTATTTTATCAAACTACTGATGGCATTTTTCACAGAATAAGAAGATAACTACTCTAAAATTCACGTGGAACCCAAAGAGAGACCAAATAATTAATGCAATCCTAAGCAAAAGGAACAAAGCTGAAGGCATCACATTACCTGGCTTAAAACTGTACTACTTGGCTATAGTAACAAAAACAGCATGGTACTGTTAGAAGAATAGACACACAGACCAATGGAACTGAATAGACATCTGAGAGATAATGCCACATACCTAAAAGTATCTGACCTTTGAGAAAGTCAACAAAAACAAGAAATGGGGAAAGGACTCCCAATTTGATAAATGGTTCAGGAGTAACTGGCTAGCCATATGCATAAGACTGAAATTGGACCCCCTCCTTACACCACAAAGAAAAAAAAATGAAAACAACTCAAGACATATTAAAAACTTAAATTTAACATTTAAAACTACATAAAACATGAACAATGACCTAGGAAAACCATTCTGGACATAAGCCCTGGAAAAAATCTTATGATGAAGACTCCAAAAGCAATTTCAACAAAAACAAAAATTGACAGTTGGGATCTAATTAAAATAAAAAGCTTCTGCACAGCACAATAAACTTTCATACAATAATCAGACAACTTAGAAAATGGAAGAAATTATTTGCAAAGTATGCTTCTGACAAAGACCAAATATGAAGAATCTATTAAGAAATGTAAACAAATTGTCAAGCAAAAAACAGATAACCCCAATAAAAGTGGGCAAAATATGTGAATGAACATTTTCAAAAGAGGACTTACATGTGGCCATTAAGCATGTGAAAAAATCCTCAACATCACTAATCATTAGAGGAATACAAATCAAAGCCACAACGAAATACTATTTCACAACAGTCAGAATGGCTATTATTAAAGTCAATAAATAAAAGATGCTGATAAGGTTGTAGAGGAAAGGGAAGGTTTATACACTGCTGGTGGAAATGTAAATTAGTTCGGCCATTGTGGAAATTAGTTTGGAGATGCCTCAAAGTGCTAAAAACAGAACTACCATTCTACCCAGAAATCCCATTACTGAGCATAGACCCAAAGGAATGTATATCATACTACCATAAAGACACATATATGCATTTGTTCATCACAGCACTATTCACCATGGAAAATACATGGAATCAACCTAAATGGCTATCAACCATAGACTGGATAAAGAAAACATGGTACATATACATCATGGTATATGCAGCCATGGAAAATGAGATAATTTCCTTTGGAGTAACATGGATGGAGCTGGAGGCCATTATCCCAACTGAACTAATACAGTAACAGAAAATTAAATTCTGCATGTTCTAAGTGGGAACTAAACTTTGAGTACACATGAACACAAAAAAAGAAAACAATAGACACCAGGGCCTACTTGAGGGTTCAGGGTAGGAGGAGGGTGAAGACTGAAAAACTATCATCTATTGGGTACTATGCTTATTACGTAGGTGAGAAAATAATCTGTATACGAAACCCCAATGACACACAATTTACCTGTATAAAAAAACCCACACATGTACTCTGAATCTAAAATACAAGTTAAAAATATTGTATATGATTATATTGAAGATGCTTGTTATATACTAATGAATTTGCCTAAGTGTTTTACCAATCTCCACACCAATGACCACTATTCCATCTCAGACTCTTGCGTGGGATTTTCAATTTTTTGAGATACTCTTCCTTAATCTGGTCAAGTCAACTCACGAAACAGTGTAAGTCCTGAGTATATGGATAGAAACAACAAAATGCTTATCTGAATAGAAAAACAAAGGTAGTAGTTTTGTCACTTCTTGGCTGCTCAGCATCCTCCATTGATCTAACCATTAGCTGTATCAAAGCATTGAACAGTTTTTTTCTCTTATCTTGTAAATTCAATTTTTCAGTGAAAACATAACTTATGCATGTATAATAGAAAACCCTTGTTATGTTTATTAGTAGTTTGTTCCATTTTAATGCTGAGTACTATTCCACATAAAAGTTTAACACAGTTTCTTTATCCTTTCACCAGCTGATGGACCCTGGGCTGTTTCTAGTTTGGGTTTATTATGAATAAAGCTGTTATCAATATTTGTGCACAAATCTTTGTTGGTGTAGCCATAAAGATTATGCTAGGTGAAACAATTCAGACACAAAAGACTATATACTGTAAAATTTTATTTATATGTTATAGAAAAGACATAGTATAGTGACAGATATCTAATCAGTGCCAAAGGAACACAAAGAAATTTTAGGAGTGATAGAAATATTCTATATCTTTATTTTGGTGGTTGCTACATGCCTATGATCATTTGCCAAAACTCAAATTGTGCACTTCAAATGGGTAAAAAAAAAAAAAAAAAAAAAGTCTGTAAATTATACACTAATAAAACTGTCCAAAAAAGAAAACAGACAATTACTAATTGAAAAAGATAGTACAATATTAACCTATCAACTGCCCCATAATTTGCAAAACTGGCTCTCTCACACTTCACGCTAGTTTATCCTATTATACAGAGAAGTGTTAGTTCCTCCTCTTCATTGTCTTAATACCTACTTCCCTTTCAGGGTTTTATTTTGTCAACTGTGAATGGAAAATAACGTGGTTGCTGAGCCATACATTTCTTTACGTCCTTTAACTACAGAAAGATGCAGCTGAAGCTTTCAAAACAGTGTTTATAATGACTACATTCTAAATCAAGGATGATTCTAATTCCCAGTCCCCATCTGGCGGGACTGAAGGGGATGCTTTTTATTTCTTCACTTGCAGAGTGTTTATGGCTGTATCCACAGTGCCTATCATAGTAGGCATTCCATAAATATTTATTGACAAAGGAAAATACTGTTAAGATGTTCATTCTGTTGTAAAGTATACTATTGGGAAAAAATGGATCTGATAAAAAAAAAACCTCCTTAACTATAATATAGCCTATAATCACAGACGACCAGCCTCTTTAGAAATGAGAGTACATGGTGCAGTGCTCCATACAAATATTTCCACTAGAACAAAGCCATTCTTTTTCCCACTTGTTGGTGCCTGCTAATGACTCACAGCCTATGAGTCCCCTCTGGAACTTGCCTTTGACCAAAGGCAGCAACCCTGCCCAAAGCTATACCCTTCCTTGGCAACAGCCTGTACTGAATGTCTGGTCAGTGTAAGGGACAAAGACCTGATCCCCTTCCCTCAATTCAGGACAATTCTGAAGGACAATTCCAGTTTCAGGGGTCCCTGTGGGATAGTTTGATTGTAATCACATCAAGGTTTCACTTCTCTGCTCTTCCTTTTTCTACTTAAAGATGTCACTTTTGAGACCATTCTCCAATAAACCTACATTATACAACTATTTGTCTCCCTGAGAAATCTCATCTATAGTCTCAACTATGGGATTTTGGAGCTGGATTATTAACTGGTTATATAGAAAGGATAACCTCTTTTTTGGTAGTAGTTGGATTACTAATAGTCACTAGAGTGACATAGCAGTGCAATTATTAAAATATTTTAAAATATTCATTGGTTATAAACTGGAATGGAATAAAGGACAAAAAAGAAGGTAACAGTATACACAATATCTGAAGCCTTTACAGAGTTTTAGGAGAGTGGTAATTATAAGGTGTATGAAATTGGATGGTTTTGTGGTTATTAATCATGCACTGGAGAAAAAACAAAGAAAGGCTGAATGTGACAAATTGCCAGTTTAAGGCAAAATAGAAAAATTTGAGGGATTCTTTTATATAAAGAACCTCTCATCTCCTGCAGCTTATGGCCAGAAAAACCTGAGGGTATGGCTCAGAAATTATTTATAAGGGTAGAGTAGCTCAAGAAGCTTGAAATGCTTGGATGTGAGGGCGATCTGACTGCAACTCTGTCACCTCATTGATCACCAGGGTTGATTCAGCTAACGAAGCTGGCTAGGCGGGTGTCCCCTTCCTGCCCTACCACTCTATGTGCATCCCTCCCGAAGCTGCATGCTTGGTTGAAGAGGACGACCATTCCTGATACAGGAGGACTGGTCTTTGGTCAAGGGTATATGAGTAGCTGAGCTCCCCTGCTAGAGCCTCCAAATAAGCTCTCAAGAAGCTTGAATGCTTAATCCTGATTATGTTAAAGACAGAACAATCACAGAGAAGAAAAAAAAAAAAACTCTGAATCTTGGGATGGGGACATCTGTGTTAATATATGTGCAATTATTGATTCCCCAGATTCCCTTGAACCCATTGGGTTGGCCCAGTGGCTCACGGTTCTCTGTCAAAATAGCATTCATTCTTTGCTTAAAGAAAGTGCACAGGTTTTTGCTTTGTATTGCAATTTAGTGTCACAATTAATCTCCACTCACTTTCTGGCCAACAGAAAATAACTAAGGTGAAGTCATAACATAACTTGGCTAGGGAAAGTACTGGGCTGGCAAAGGAGGGAAAGGGAGCATATGCTGAATGAACTGGAGAATCTAGAAAAAGGGTATAAACAGGGCTAGACCCTGGAGATGATGACTTAAATGGAGGCAAAGTGTAGTTAGAAGGGGTAAGTTTATCAATATGGGATATATCTCTCGGGATTAAGGATTTAAAAACCTAGCAAAGGCCAAGGAGAAAGTGCAAAAAGTCCCTACTTGAAGTGAAGAAGAGTACTGCAAAAAGTGCACTCTAAATGAAAAACAAATACTATGGTAGATGGAAGAGGAAGAAATCCAAAAGTTCAGATAGTTAGACCTGCTAGAGTGGATATATACACATAAGGCCAGAAAACTCAAGAGTTCATATGCTGCAGACAAGTCCAGATGCAAATCCATTTAACAAAGGAATATGGAATTCGCTGGTAACAAAGGGACTGGCAATGTTGAGAAACTCAGTGTGTGGCTGTGTTACTTTTATATGGTTGTGTACCAAATTACCACAAATGTATTGCTTAAAACAACATACAATTATTACATTACATTTTTTATGGTCAGGAGTCAAGGTATAGCTTAACTGGAAGCTCTGTTTCAAGATCTCTCAAAAGGCTACAAACAAGGTGTCAGCCATTCTGCAATCCTTCCTGGGGCTCAAGGTTCTCTCTCCAAGCATCCATGGTTGTTGGCAGAATCCATTTCTTTGTAGACCTGCGAACGCTGGCTTCTTATTGGATATTTACTGGAAGCTGTCCTTAGGTCATAGAGGCTAGCCACAGTAATATCATGTGGCTGGCCCTATCCATAGGCATTTTACAACATGGCTCTTTGCTTCTTTAAGTCTAGAAGGAGAAATTTTCACTCCGGTCTACTAAGACAGAGTGTTATAAAATGTGAGCTAATCAAGGAATGACATTCCAGGAGCTCTGCTATATTCTAATGGATAGAAGCAAGTCAAATGTTCTTCCCACACTCAAGTGGAGGGGATTATGCAATGACATGTGAAGTACTGAGTCTTATGATTTATACACTGATACACTGATTTTACTCCCTACGTCATTGTTGAGAGTAGGAGATGATGTTATAGTTTTCTATTCCCTGACAGCAAAGAGGATAAGAGAATTCAAAAAATAGAGACCAGGTGGCAGCAATTAAATGGTAGAAGCCCAGTAGACACAATGATCATAAGGTGCGTCAAGATCAAAGTAGATCAGATAGCCAAAGGATTCTGATCCACAGAGAGCTTTAAAGATGACTAATAGAATACAGTGTCTCTGAG
Organism: Alouatta palliata; assembly: GCA_004027835.1. Lineage (NCBI taxonomy): Eukaryota > Metazoa > Chordata > Mammalia > Primates > Atelidae > Alouatta > Alouatta palliata. The sequence goes on from PVKV010018515.1 coordinate 43,626, forward strand.
GGCAAGATAAGTGGACTGGTAACAAAGGTATTGCTTAATATAAACAACCAGGATAAATTAAGAATAGATGATGAAGAAACTGAAGGTAGGTGGATGATCCTGTGAAAAATTATGGCCTCTTGATCACGTTCTGGATGATAATAAATTCACCCAAGTTCTGGATGATGGTCAATTGTCAGACCCAGAAGCCACTGATTGAAAAATAGGCGAGGTTCCCATAAAGAAAGACCCTGCCAACACCATAGTAAGGATGTAAGGTGAATAGTACCACAGTATTTCTCCAAAAGAGCCTATAACCACCCACTTGGGTAATTGCACATTGTGGAAAGTGTAATACCGCATACTTTGAGACATGGAGTCCAAGTTGGCATTGATTCTCAGAGACCTTAAATTTCATTAGGGCACCCCTTTTAGAATTGGTACATACAGGGAGAAAATAATAAGTGGAGTTATGGAGCATATACAGATCACTGGGTAGACAGATCTACCTCATGGTAATTGTACTAGTTACTGAATGTATAATTGGAATGCCCATACTTGGGAGCTTACAGAGACCCCACTTTGGGCTTTGGCTTGAAGGTAAAAGTTATCTTTCTGCAGAAAAGTAAGTGACAGTCTCTGAAACATTCACACCACAATTCTTTCACTGCTGGCCAACAACAACAACAACAACAACAACAACAAATGGCAGAAACTAGTACCTTATTAAAAGACTTCGGGGAAACAGAGATAGTCATCCATCATTATATTTCCATCTGGTTTTGGACCCTATAAAAATAAATGTATCGATTACTGTAGCTTTGTAGTATAGTTTGAAGTCCGGTAGTGTAATGCCTCCAGCTTTGTTCTTTTTGCTTAGAATTGACTTGGCTATGCGGGCTCTCTTTTGGTTCCATATGAAGTTTAAGGTGGTTTTTTCCAGTTCTGTGAAGAAGGTCATTGGTAGCTTGATAGGGATAGCGTTGAATCTGTAAACTACTTTGGGC
>PVKV010018516.1:0-44610 GCA_004027835.1 Alouatta palliata
TTTTTTTTTTTTTTTTTTTTTTTTTTTTTTTTTTTTTTTTTTTTTTTTTTTTTTTTTTTTTTTTTTTTTTTTTTTTTTTTTTTTTTTTTTTTTTTTTTTTTTTTTTTTTTTTTTTTTTTTTTTTTTGAGATGGAGTTTCGCTCTTGTTGCCCAGGCTGGAGTGCAATGGCGCGATCTCGGCTCACTGCAACCTCCGCCTCCTGGGTTCAAGCAATTCTCCTGCCTCAGCCTCCCGAGTAGCTGGGACTACAGACACGTGCCACCATGCCCAGCTAATTTTTTGTATTTTTAGTAGAGACGGGGTTTCACCATGTTGACCAGGATGGTCTCGATCTCTTGACCTCGTGATCCACCCGCCTCGGCCTCCCAAAGTGCTGGGATTACAGGCTTGAGCCACCGCGCCCGGCCTGGTCTGTCATGTTTTTAAAGTCCCCTGTTTCTTATTGATTTTCTGTCTGGTTGTTCTAGCCATTATTGAAAGTGGGGAATCCAGATTTCCTCCTACTATTGTATTGTGTTTATTGCTCTCTCCAGTTCTGTCATTGTGTGCTTTATATATTTAGATGACCAGATACTGGGTGCATATGTATTTATAATTATTCTTTCTGGTGAAATGACCCTTTTATCATTATATAATGTTGTTCTTTATAACTCTATTTTAATATTCACATATTGCTATTTATACCTGTCTACTCTTCATATTTCTAGAGTTTTCATTACTATATTTGGAAACACATGTCTAATATTCCTCTTCAGAGTATACACTAGATGAAAGATGAGGGATTGTCTGACCGTGGATCCAGAAAGGAATAGTTCAGCTATAGGTGAAGGTAGTTCTAAGCTCATGACTGTGTATGATATAGTCTTTAAGTAGTAGCATAAATTCAAGGCAATTTTTGTCTCCAGGTGTCTCTTCTATTGGCCAAATTTAACATCTCAAGTAGTCCTTTAGATGAAAGGTAACTGCAGATCTCACCAGGTTTTGTTTGTTTGTTTGTTTGTTTGTTTGTTTGTTTGTTTTAAGAGATGGGGTCTTGCTATGTTGCCCAGGCTGATCTCAAACTCCTGGGCTCAAGCTTTCCTCCCACCTCAGCCTCCCAAAGTGCTGAGATTTGCAGCATGAGCCACCATACCTGGCTGTTTGCTATTTAAAAGACATTTCCAAGCCAAGTTCAGTGGCTCATGCCTGAAATTCCAGCACTTTGGGAGCTTAAGGCATGAGGATCATTTCAGCCCAGGAGTTTGAGACCAGCCTGAGTAACATAGCAAGACCCATCTCTACCAAAAATTAGCTGGATATAGTGTCACATGCCTGTAGTCCCAGCTACTCAGAAGGCTGGGGTGAGAGGATCTTTTGAGCCCAGGCAGTCAAGGCTACAGGGAGCTGTGATTGCACCACTGGACTGCAGCCTGGGAGACAGAAGCAAGACCCTGAGACACACAGACAGACAGACATATCATTTAGGTAGGGTTAAGTCTTCATGACCATTTAAATACAGATTAGCATTTTATTCAGATGGGCTTAATAGGTCAGATGATGAATGAATTCTGATGGGTGGGGGCTGGCTCAGCATTTGCAGTTTAGAGTTAGAACTGGGTAAACTCTACTAAAAACCTGTTTTTGGAGTGTTTGGCAGTTTGGGAAGAGTCTCTGAGCTCTGTGTTCCTGGGTAGACAGAGTACCAAGAGGTTGAAATATAAATATGGAGATGAAACACTGAAAGAAACAACTTTACTAATGTCTTGCATAATTTCAAAACTAACAAAAAAGCACCATTAGAAAGACTAATTTCTCTTAGTGAACGCTTACAGTTAAAATTAAGTGATCTGCATTTGTTGATACAAGTCAGTAATAAACAGCTTTGGCTGAATACTTTGAAGCTATTTCCTCAGTATCCATGTGAGCACTCAGTTGCTTTTTTAATAACAGTTCATGTTATTTTACCAAATTAAATCAATATTTTATCCATTACCTTCATATCAACATAAGGAAGAAAACCTAATTTAATTACCAAAATTTGTTGGGAATCCTAATGGTAAAAATAATCATAATTACAAAATTTTTTACCCATTTCTGTCTGATGGAGGAAGTCTCTTTTTTCTAACAGGTACTCTAACGATGAGAAAAGCTCCTCACTGTTAGGGAAAGTAGTAAGATAGCCTGACCACTGCCACAACCCTTAAAGTCACTCACTGAGCATTGACAAGATTGTTCTGTCCAGAAGGCATATTATGACAAAGCAAATAAAGGGGTTTAAAGACTGTCACCATTAGCTAATTACCACTGGGACAGAATCTTAAGTAGTGCATTTGAAAACTCTGAAACAGATTGGATTTATTATAAATTAATGACATAGGATATTCATCAATTATTAAGCTTTGTTGAAATACACTGAATGTTATACACAGATTTTACAGCCAATAGGCCAAGAGCTGCCATCAGAATGTTTTGAAATTATACCCATGAGAAAAATAGAAAAGTTTTCTCTCCATTCATTTCCAGTGGCTTGTTAGTCTTAGCATAGGGGAAAATATAACTTTTCCCAAGTTCTCAGTTGGGAAGAACACTTGTGAAAAATGTCAGATTAACAAGAGAAAACTAACAGAAGTTTATTAACATATATACTTCATGTATGCATGAGAGATGCCTAGATAATATCTACTGAATCTCCAGAGTACAGGCATACCTTGTAGATACTTTGGGTTCACTGCAATGAAGTGAACTTCACAAGGCAGTCACACTAATTTTTTGGTTTCCCAATGCATATAAAAGTTATATTTACACTATACTGTAGTATATTAAGTGATCATTATATCTAAAAAAACAACCTACATATTTTCATTAAAAATACTGGCCAGGCATCGTGGCTCATACCTGTAATGCCAGCACTTTGGAAAGCTGGGGAGGGCAGATCACTTGAGGTCAGGAGTTTGAGACCAGCCTGGCCAACATGGTAAAACCCTGTCTCTACTAAAAATAGAAAAATTAGCTAAGCATGGTGGTACGCACCTATAATCATAGCTACTTGGGAGGCTGAGGAATGATAGTCGCTTGAATCTGGGAGGCGGAGGGTGCAGTGAGCCGAGATCATGCCACTGTATTCCATCCAGCCTGGGTGACAGAGGGAGACTCTGTCTCAAAAAAAAAAAAAAAAAAAAAAAACTTTATTGCTAAAAAGTGCTGATGATCATTTGAGCCTTTAGAGAGTAATAAACATTAAGATGGCAGTGAAGTTGGTTGCATCAATGGACTCTTCCTTTCATTTCTTTGCAGCATGCAATGCTGTTTGATAGCTTCTTTCAAAATTGGGGTCGGTTCCTCTCTAAGTCTGTGTAATATTCTAAATCCTTTGTCATTTCAACAACCTTCATAGTATCTTCACCAGGAGTAGCTTTCATCTTAAGAAACCACTTACTTTGTTCATCTGTAAGAAGCAGCTCCTCATCCATTCAGGTTTTACCATGAGATTGCAGCAATTCAGTATTTAGATTCCCCTTCTAATTCTAGTTCTCTTGCAGTTTTCTACTACAGCTGCAGTTACTAACCTCCACTAAAGTCTAGATCCCCTCAATTATCCGTGAAGTTTGGAATCATCTTCTCAACTCCTGTGAATGTTGACATTTCTACCTCCTTCTCCCATGCATCAAAGTATTCCTAATGGTATATAGAATGCAGAATCCTTTCCAGAAGGTTTTTAATTTACTTTGCTCAGCTCCATCAGGGGAATCACTATTTATGGTAGCTATAGCCTTAAGAAATTTACTTCTTAAATAAGGCTTGAGAGTCAGAGTTACTTCTTGATCCATGGTCTGCAGGATGGGATGTTGTGATAGCAGGCATGGAAACAACATTCATCTCCTGGTACATCTCCATCAGAGCTCTTGGGTGACCTGATACATCATCAATGAACAGTAATATTTTGAAAAAAATCTTTTCTTCTGAATAGCAGGTCTCAACAGTGGACTTGAAATATTGAGTAAACCATGCTGTCAACAGATGTGCCGTCATCCAGGCTTTCTTGTTCCTTTTATAGAGGTCAGGCAGAGTAGATTCAGCGAAATGCCATAGAGGGAAGTGCAATTAAAGGTATGCCTGTAAATGTCTAGGAGGCAGTTTTAATACATGTCTGCAGAAACAAAGGAGTTGTAGGGAAAACCTGTTATGGGGAGATGATCAGATGTTTAAGTGTCTAAACAAGGTAATGTTTGTTGCACAGATTTAAGTAGGTGCCTTCTCCATTGATAAGAGTTTCTAGTCTAGATTTAGAGCCATCCCTTTCTTTCTGGTACAGAGATAGAGACACCTTTATGGATGTAAATTTCTCATAAAAAAGGGTAATTTATTTTCTATTTTCAGAGCTTTTCCAGTTTCTGCTGTTTCGCAAAATAATCTTTATGCCAGAAAGGCATATTTGGGGTACCAAATATTTGTCTTCTACAGTCATATTTTGAGGTAGAATTCCCTCAGCCCCGTCAGCAGTGACCTTCAAAAAACAGAACATTGATTTTTATGGTATTTGATCTCTCCTCTTCCCGGAAATGTATCTACTTTCTATAAAAAGTATGGTATATCTTTTTAAAGAATAAAGAGAGTTATTCTTTTTAATAACCTTTAAAGAAATGATAATTTAATGTTTGAGAAGCTTATTTTATTCTGAAGTACTAGATTATTTGCATTTTAGTATTTTAATATCAAAATTTAAATATTTAATCTGGTGGAAATATTCTATGCTGGGAATTCTGTTTAAAAATTGAGTTAAAAAAATCTACATTTATGATATTATTAGTGGGAAATTGCTATTTTAAAACGTGAAAAAATCTTGGAAATGTTTGGATTCTAATTTGATTTAGTTGTACTTTTTCTACCTAGAATTGTGTTTGTGAAAGGATAAAAGACTTAAACAGAAGCAAAATAGATTTTTTTTTTTTTCTTGAGATGGAATTTTGCTTTTGTCACCCAGGCCGGAGTCTAGTAGCACAGTCTTGGGTCGCTGCAGCCTCTGCCTCCAGGTTCCAACTGTTCTGCCTCAGCCTTCTGAGTCGCTGGGATTACAAGCATGCATCTCCACACCTAGCTGATTTTGCATTTTTAGTAGAGATAGGGTTTCACCGTGTTGGCCACCATTGGTCTCGAACTCCTGACCTCAGGTGATCCTGCTCGTAATCCCAAAGTGCTGGGATTACAGATGTGAGCCACTGTGCCTGGCCTCCAAATGGAATTTTAAATACTTGCATTTATTGAGGTTCCTTTGTTGTGTTCCTTCAAGAACTGTGTTCTTCCCTCTCAGAGCCCTTATCCCAGTTGCTCATGTAAGTTCATTAGTGCCATCCTTGGCTAATGCCTGCATCCCTGTGGGCAGAGCCCCTGCATACTTCTGTCCCCGTTTAAATTAAGTTTAGCCTAAAGCTGGCTCCTTACATATTTTAAGTTTGGCCTAAAGGTCTCCTGGTACATAGTGAAACGTGAGCTAATTAGATGTCTAGACAGACATTAGGCAGACCTAATCTCTCAGCAATCACTGAGTATCAGCCAATCACAGCAGACAGCTGTTCAAACCATGTTTAAATAAGGCAAATGCGGGGCTGTAACCAATCCGGCTGTTTCTACACCTCACTCCCATTTTCTGTGTATCAATTTCCTTTTTCTTTACATAAATCTTCAACCATATGGTAGCACGGAGTGACTGAATTTATTCTGGTTTGGGGAACTGGATGATTCTCAAATTGTTCTTTGCTCGGTTAAACTCTGTTAAATTTAAATTGCCTTAAGTTGTTTTTGTTTTTTTTTTTCTGAACACCACTTTTGTGTCCCCGGTACCTAGAACATTGTATGCAGGCATGCTTTAAGTGGGGAGCAGATGCATTGATGGATAGGGGAAGGATTCTTCTAGTCATTCTAACAGTACATGAAGCTTTTTCAAAGATAATAAAATATTAATAGTTTCTTTTCCCCCCTTTCTCGGCAACTGATAGAAAGGATTGCTTTATTACTTTCTCTTCTGTTTCATTCTGGATCTTGTATCTCTCAGGCATTGCTATAATGCCATTTTATAGAATGGTAGTCCTTTGTAAGAATTCTTAGCATTAACCATAGCCTTTTAAAAAGCAAGACTCATGATAGAAAGGTTGTTGTTGTTGTTTTAATAATCATGTTGCTAAAAGGACCTTATTGCAAGTTAGGTTCATATGTAATGTTTTTCCTGCACAGACACCAGAGCATTGTTACCTGATTCCCAGGACAGACTGACTCCTTCAGAGTCTTTAAACAGCTTCTTATTTCTAACTGCTTGAGCATGCTTGCTTTTTTGGAAAAGTTGGCATTCTAATGTTATGTTATTTTAGCAGCACAGTGTCATATGAAAGTCATTGCTTCAGAAAAGTTTTAGGTGATGACTTTCAGGATAAATTGATATTGATACAAGAGGTTTTTTTTTTTTTAACTTTACCAAGTACTTGACATTATTTTGGAAAAATCACCCACTTACTCGGACAATCATTGAGGCTTTAAATTTTTCCTAAAGTATTACAGTTTACGTGTGTTATCATAAAGTATAAATCTTAATTCAAATAATATTAAAACTTTTCTCCTGTATAAGTTTTTAAAAAGTTTGTGATACTCTTCATTGTTCTAAAATTGTTTACAAGAACAGCTAAATTATAATGCAGTAACATAAATTAGAAATGTTTGAGAAAGAAAAACAGATGAACCAAAAGTCAGAAGATAAAATGGAACGGGAAGTAATGCGCTTCCAAAGGCAAGTCCTTTGAGTGGATCACAATCTGCCCCTAAGCTTTCAAACTGCAGTTACAAATGGGAAGCCTTGCCAGATGTTCAACTCATTTAAGAGAAAAGGAATCGGTTACTCAGAAGAAATACAATTATTCTCAATACTATCACTGTAAAGTAATTTCTACGTAATGTTCAGATGTGACCTCAGCAATATCTAGGCAAGAGACACAACAAGTTTTGGGGGGATGAGATTCATGTTTCTTAGATTAAACTTCTGTAGAGGTTGGTATTGTTAACACCATGATACAGATTGAAAAGGATAGTCTCATTGCATATAGAAATAAAATACATTCCAGTGGCTGCTCGTGGTGTAACTTACCCATGGACTTATGATGTCAGGGGAGACAAATTTTACACCCAGAAATGTTTGTGGGGGAGTTGTTTTTGTTTAAAATAATATCATTACCATATAAATGCTTAAATTTGAAAAAAATGTTATCCTTGACTGTTATTCTGTGTAGAAATTATTACTAAAACGTTGAAAGCAGACTGAGCATTCAGTGTTACAACACTAACTTTTTCAAATGTGGGTGTCTGATATGCTAACATTGGTGATTAGCCTTAAAAGCAGATTGTGATATTTTAAAATATATATTTGTTCTTTGTTCCCATTTTCTGGCATGCAAACTCCTGAAATCCTTGGAATCTCTGAAGTCATGTGTGTTTTTGTATGCGAATAAGATTCCTGGTGACCATCAGCCCCTAAGTAACCTCAGGGTGGAGCTGGTCACAGGAAAGACTAAGGTAGGATTTTCAACCCCACCCCCATCTCCCCAACTTCTGGGGAGGAGAGATGGGGTGAAGGTTATCACCGTGAGGCTTCCATAAAAGCTCAAAAGGACTGGGTTGGGGAGCTTCCAGAAGGTTGAACATGTGGAAATTCCTGGATGGTGGTATGCCCTTCTCCCATGCTGTGCCCTCTCCACCTCTGATAATCTGATGTTCATCAGTATCCTTTGTAATATGCTTTATAATCAATCAGTAAGTGTGTTTCCCTGAATTCTGTGAGCTGCACTAGCAAATTAACTGAACCATGAAGAGGAGTTGTGGGAACCCCAATTTACAGCAGGTAGTATCAGAATTGAATTGAATTAGAGGATATCCAGCTGGTGTCTGCTGCAGAATTCATTGCTGATGGGAAAAAATCCCCATACATTTTGGCAATTAGAGGTCACAGTTAGTGCTGTGTGTTGATTGTGTTGTGAGAGTATAGGAGAAACTCAGTTTTTGTTATATCTTTATACACATATAACAAAATCTTGTTATATCTTTTTACAGAGACAGTCTTATTCATTACACAGCTCTTAGTTTGACTTAATACAGGGATAGATTTAGGAAGATATCGATGAATGTGCCTCCTGTATGTCCTCCATGAATATGGCTTCTTGGAACTGAGCTTTTGCTGGCTACTGAGTGACAACAAGTTCAAGATCTCACTTCTTGACAAGTTCATGGAAAATTAATAGGTGGTTGTAAGAGGCTAAAAGCTACCTCTACCCATCTTAGTTCTTAAGTGGGATTTTTGGCTGGTTCTAGGAATCAAATTAACACAAGACAGATAAACAGGAGAAAAGGATAGAGGTTTTATAAATGTTTACACGTACATAGGGAGTACAAGAGAGTAAGGATTCAAAGAAATGACCAAAGCAGATAGCTTTTGTACTTTTTGGACAAGGAATAATAAATTTATGAAGAAATGACAGGGCAAAGGGATCTGGGCTGGGGCAGTAAATTCTAGAGGTCACTAGGAGATCTATGGTTGGGGGGTGTAAAGCTAGTGTAAGATAAGATTTCTTCAGTAAGTTTATTTGTACAGGTTCATTGCAGCAGCAATTTCCAATCTCTGACGATAAAAGTTACTTTCTGTCTCTAGTGGAGGGAAGGCATCCTCAGAGGAATTTTTATGGCTTGCCACCTTAAGAAAGAACAGATCAGAAAGGCCTTTCTGCAATTAGTTTCTCAAGTAGTTTCAGCTTGAAATAATAAATATGCCAAATTGGCATAGGGTGGCATGGATCGTCCTTAACTCCATTGTCAGTTAATAGTGGAATCACATGCTTTAACCAACACTTGAACTCGTTTCATTATATGAAAATGGAGAGATGTAACAAAGGTGTGGGCTTGAGCAGTTAGTCTGCACATCTTACCTCTACAAAGTAGAGAGTTGCAGGGTCAAACTTCTTTAAGAATAATTTTAAACTGAGACATTTGTTGAAGTTTTATGCCTGGAAGGCCCAAAACTGAAGCTTCAAGTAGCATGATTAACGTAATTTTAGCCTAGAAAGATTTTTAAAAGCTTAAAGCATCCATGGAATACCAAATGCTTGGAGTTCTAACACTACTTTCTGACAATAATTAGATAGCAGAGCCATTTAATTATTAGTTCACATGGTAGGGCCATGTTTTTTTAAAAGGAAATATTTGCCTCCCTGTTCTATTGTGGGCTTGTTTACAGCTTATCCAAAATTGATATCAAATTATAAGGAACAGGTTAAGGAAAACATCACTATTCTATACCACTGAAAATTACTAAGTGATGCACTGAGAGATGGTTTCTATTGGCATTGTCTCTGATCAATTCCCATCAAATTCTGAAGAAGCATCCATGCCTTGTGTTAAGTTCGTGTCATTTAGCTTGTAACAAATGCCTCTCTAGAGATTGAAAGGATAAATATGGGTCCGGAAAATGGTTGAAACAATAGTGTCTGGAAGATTTAACAGCAAAGCAGTACAGTAGCAGTGCCGTGGTTCTCACCGTTGGTGTACATCAGATTCAAGTATGATGCTTGCTTCAAAGTGCCAATTTCCAAACCCAATCCTAGAGATTCCAATTTCGTACATCTGAGTTGGGGCATAGGAATCTGCATTTTAAATAAATACCCACGGCGTTTCTGATGAAGGAGGCTCATGAACCTCCATGACTCCGAAGCTGATTTCTCATAGGCTTTGAGAAATGTTGGTTAGAAAATAAATTTGTAAAACATACAATGGACTTAAAAAGTGAGGAAATTTTGACATGATATAACATGGAATAAAGTCGAATAATACTGTAAATCAAACCATCATAAGTCGAAGACCATCTGTATTAGTTTGTGCCTTTTGACATGATGCATTAATACAAAGGAGACAGAAACCTTTTCACCTGAATGAAGAAAGGCCCTGCTCCCACAGTATTTCTTGTTTTGTTCTTAAGGGCACTTCTGCAGGAGCAGGGCATTTTCTCGTTTCTTCAGTGACACTTCAGAGGTTTTAGCACCTTGAACAATAAACCACGTAATATTCAGGATGCATAAGAGGTGTGCCTTATGAAAGCAGAAGGGGGCCGGGCACGGTGGCTCATGCCTGTAATCTCAGCACTTTGGGAGGCCAAAGCAGGCACATCACTTGAGGTCAGGAGTTCAAAATCAGCCTTGCCAACATGGTGAAATCCCCCTCTACTAAAAATACAAAAATTAGCTGGGCCTGGTGGCATGCGCTTGTAGTCCCAGCTGCAAGGGAGGCTGAGGCAGAAAATCGCTTGAACCCAGGAGGTGGAGGTTGCAGTGAGCCAAGATTGCACCACTACACTCCAGCCGGGGTAACAGAGCAAGACTCCCATCTTAAAAAAAAAAAAAAAAAAAAAGTAGAAGGGGAATGTATGTGAGAAACAAGGTATAAAAGGTTTTAGGAAAGAATGTGAAAACTGATTGCTTTATAACCCCCCATGTACACGTATTCCCTTAAAGTAAGGTTTTAAACTCCAAGTGTTTGTGAATTTGGATGAGGAAAATAATTTCATCTTTTTTTCCACTAACCTCACCTAGAAATTGAGCATTTCCTTTAATTGCAAATGTAAGCAACAAACGTAAAGTGGTGTGAGCATCAACGAAAGCCAGATGTTTTCTTATCACATTACAGTTGTTTCAGATACCTCAAGAGGTGGTTTGAACTGATCACTACTTTGAAATCATGACAGTTATTAGACATGCCCCTAGATTTTGCTATTTACTGGGTTAATAAAAGAACACATATATTTCTAGAGTGTACATATTTTAATGTATTAAAATATGGATTAAATTTTAACCATATTTAAACTATCCTTGTCCTGAGTATGGTTATATTTTCTTGCTAATGCTGTTTTGACTTATGCATTTAAAAATATTATTCTGAGAAGGGATTCAGCCTGACTTTGCCAGAGGAGTCCAAAGCACAAAAACTGTTAAAACTGTTAAAATCCTTTTTGTGGAAAGCCTTTCGGTACCCTTAGGAGCATACATATCCCAGTTTGAAGGCAGCTGGTCTAGGGGAAGGCTGAAGCCCATCAGCATCTCTTAAACCATTAGTTCAGGAAACCCAGAACCTTGGTGTTTTGCCAAGCAGTGAAGAATGTGAAAAATCACTTTAGCATGTGGGAGATGATTCTAGTTGAAATTCTGTCAGTGCTTCTAAACCAGGGATGTACATCAAAATCCTTTAGGGAGACATTTAGAAATACACAGCTGAGAGTAGTGCCTCAAGATTGCAGCTCAGCTGGTCTGGGTGAGACTTGGACTGCACAGTGTTAAAAGCCCACAGGTGATTTTCATACAAATCCTCAAATAAGGACCACTATTTTAAACAGAAGTGACTGCTCATTAAATATTGTGCTGAGTCATATTCATAGTCACCCAGCTCACACCTCCCACCCATTTGTCATTGTACTTGTCTGTGATCATGCTACAGAAATCTGTTGTGGATGAACTCACATAGGGCTGGTGCTTTGACCTTCAAGCTCCTGCTCTAGCCAACCAAGCTAACCTGCCCAGCTCGGCCAGCAGCTCATTGTAGTAAATTGAGTTTAAATGGAACCCAGCACTATTAAACTAGCCATCAGCCCAAGTCTACCCTTAAAAGAAGGACTGAGACCAGGCATGAAGCGTGCCACTGAGCCAGCCACTCCCTATATAAGTCTGTACTTCAGCTTCTTGCTCTCTTTTCACTGCATTTTTATTGCTGTCTCACCAAGATTTCCTTTCTTCCAGGCCTTTACTCTTAAAGGAAAAAAAAAGTTGCTTAGGTTTGCTTAATTATTAACGTAATACTGGCTTAATTCTGAACTAGAAGATCTCAAACTCTTTATGACAGCCCAGTGAATAAAGTGATTAAGTGGGAAGCAAAATGTAGAGGATCAGAAAGGACTGCATTTCGGTTTGTAAGATGAAAAAAGGGGTAAGGGTGGCTGGCTCATGTGACTGTCATTCCTAGAATATAGGAGCAGTGTGGCCTTGTTCACCTAAGTGCATCCTAGAGATTTTACACATTATGCACACATTTTTCAGGTGTTGTCTTAGAACATTTATACTGCTAATAACAAAAACTTGACACTAGATAATATAAAATTATTTTCTTGAGTCCTGGAGTCTGAGAAGTCCAAGATCAAGATGCTGGCCTGCAGTGTCTGGTGAGGGCCTTCTTGCTGCGTCCTCACATAGTAACAGGGGCAAAAAGGACAAGAGGGCCCCATGATGTGTCCTCATGTGCAGAAAAGATGGGCAAAAAAGGGGCCTAGCTAGCACCCTCGTGCCCTTTTATAAGGATACTAATTCGAGCCTTATGACTTAATCACCTGAGGGCTCCACCTCTTAGCACTATGGAATTGGGTCATAGGTTCCATCATGCTAATTTTGGCAGATACATATATTCAAACCATAGCAGGTAGTAACCTATCAGTAGTGCAGTTGAACATAAAGTTAAGATCTCACTTCAATGAAACACAAATTAATATGATTTAAAACAGTTGTACATTTTACTTTCTGAACACCTATATTCTGTAGCCTGAATTTTGGCAGAGAAAGCCGTTGAAACATTTATCTTTTATCTACTATTAAATTATCGTTATAATTGTTTATTGTTCTCTCTTCACTTTATACCTTTTAATTAAGCTGGGGGTTGGGGAGAAGGGAAATGAGAAAGAAAAAAGAAGAAAAATACAGTTTTCGTCACAAGTGGATTTTGTATCATTTTCCCGAATGTCTTGCTTCTAGAAATTCTGTAGTCTTGGAAACCTGTCAGTTTTTCTTTATGACTAACTGTGACTTTATTGTGTCTTCATCAATATTATGAAATATTATGAAATAGTAAAACTCATCGTGACTGTATGCATGCTTGCCCATGCATGGCTGAACTCTTACAAAGCAGCGAGGGAAGTTCTCCTAGGGTCAGGACAGGTCAGTCATGGGCACAACACCTCTTGTTGCTTTCTCTCATCAGAAAAAAACAAGTGAAAGGAAAAAAAAATGCACCTGCACTCAGGCTCCTGAACCCCATCTCAGTCTTCTCCAAATAGCCCAGCAAGTGAGTTTGTCTAATCCCTTTCTCAGGAATGAGCATGATGAAGGAAAACCAAGCAAATTTTGGAGTCAAACCAGGTTAGATTCAGACCCTTTCTGACCACTTCTAATTTCTGCCTCTGTGTTTTCAGTGTTAAATGTGGATGCTAATTGCCTGCCTTGCAAGATGTCTATAGGAATTAGATGTGATTATGTAAAGCTTCTAGCACAATGCCTGTTGTGATAAATGGTTTTCACAGTTGCTGCTGCTGCTGTTACTGTTACTGTATTTTTTCTCTACAGTAGTTTTGTCTTATTTTCCTTTGAAAGCTGGAGCTATGTTTCTTCTATTTTATAGTTTCCGTTGAGGATTTTTAGTGGCGTTTTGGTGTTGTAGAGTTATTTCTTTTATTAGCTTTGGCTCAGGCAACTTTTCTTAGAGAGTTAATCTGTAGACCTTCCTAGGCAAGTTGAATAAGTATTTGGAATTAGCACATACATACATGGACACTTCTTTTTTTTTTTTTTTTTTCTTTTGAGACAGAGTTTCACTCATGTTGCTGTGGCTGGAGTGCAATGGCATGATCTCTGCTCACTCCAACCTCTGCCTCCCAGGTTCAAGTGATTCTCCTGCCTCAGCCTCCTGAGTAGCTGGGATTACAGGCACCTGCCACCACACTTCTAATTGTTGTATTTTTATTAGAGACACGCCTAGCTAATTTTTGTATTTGTTGTAGAGATGGGGTTTCACTGGCCAGGCTGGTCTCAAACTCCTGACCTCAGGTAATCCACCCACCTCGACCTCCCAAAGTGCTGGGATTGCAGGCGTGAGCCATGGCACCTAGCCTATGTGGACACTTCTAATTAGAATACAAAGCATGTATTTAAGTAATCATAAAGGTTTACAATAATCTAAAACCAATTATAAAGATGTGTAACTAACATTTTTTAACATTGAATAGTATTAGAATAGTTTTTCTAGCTTTTAAAATCAGCCTAAACATTTTGGTAAAGTTGAGTTTTGTAAACTGGGTGATTTTTTTTTTTTCCTAATGAAATGAGAATTGGCAAACTTTTAAAACTGGTTTACAATAATTTACAGATGAATAGAGACTAAAATGTATTATCAACTGATGTTTCATTGTCAGATCCTATGAATGACTCTGAATTCTGTCTGTATCCCTAAAAATTTAGATGAAACTGTTATTCTTATAGGTAATCTTAGCTAAGTGACCTCAGGTTGATGTAAATCAGATCAATATTGGTATTTTTATAACCCCAGCATAGATGGTTCTTGTATTGATCCTTGTAAGTAGCAGAGAGCTTTGGGGAGCTGCTGGCCAGATGGTGTTAACTCTACCCTAAGGAAAGAATTATGCAACACAGTGATAAGTCAGCTATCTAAATTCATAACAACAAATCTGTTTGGCTTCTAGGCATCTCTTTGAAGTGGGCCAAGGGCTTGGGGATGGAGGTAGGAAACCTGCATTGGTTCCTAGCTTGGCTTCTGCCAACTCTAATGGGAGAGCCTCATGGGCTATCTGAGATAGAATTGCTTCTCCAGCACCTTCGCTGGATAAGAAATAAAGAAGTGAAGCTAAAGAGTGGAAGAATACTTCCTGGCCACCTTCATGCCTGCTTCAAAGCCAGGGTCGGGGGGCTGTTCCATCAGGGAGTGCTAAGAAAGGCAGAAAGCAGAAGCTGCTCCTTCCTCTGATAGGAGAGGCAGTGAAAAACTGGTGAAGGTGGCCGATGATGCCCGCAGGGGCAGACAGCACTGACTCCTGCTTTGTGGACTCTGCACAGATGCTATATTAGGACTCAAACTGCTAGCAACTTTCACATTTGTATCATTTTTCATGTTGCCACATTAATTTGACCATTCTGCAGGATAGTGTTCATGTATTACTTTAATGTGATTTTTCTTATGATCAAAATCTTCTAGAATCAATTTGGTGAGCTATATATAGAGAAGGTAAATTTTCCTTGCGTGAAATACAATTCTCAGTAATAAGACTGGTATTAGCTGTTCTTTGACTCTTTCCTGTTCATCAGAGATGGCTTTGAGGTTTAATAAATGCTTGTCTACCGTGATTTCATGCGATTTTAAAAAACTCATCTTTTAGGATGAGTGTGGTAGCTCACGCAGTGCTTTGGTGGGTGGATGGCTTGAAACCAGGAGTTCAAGACCAATGCAGGTTTCCTACCTTCATTTCCAAGCACTTGGCAACAAAGTGAGACTCTGTCTCTATAAAAAATAAAAATATCAGCTGGATGTTGTGGCATGTGCTTGTAGTCCCAGCTACTTGGGAGGCTGAGGCAGGAGGATCACTTGAGCCCAGGAGTTTGTGGCTGCGGTGAGTTATGACCACACCACTGTACTCCAGCCTGGGTAACAGAGTGAGACCCTGTCTTAAAAAAAAAAAAAAAATCGTATTTTAGAAATATTTTAAAAATGAAACTTTTTTCAGGTATGAGTAGTTACCTTATTTTTGCTAACAAATATTTGTTACAAAGTCAAGTTTAGCCTGCCAGAAAATCTTACCTAAAGAAAATTGAATAGTTTATCCAAAAGTACTAATTGAGGAACACAGGTTTGATTATTTCTAAGACATTTTTAAAAAATCTAAATGGTTAATTACACATATTAAATGAACCTCCTTTTCCAACTAGCTCTAAAATATGATTCCTATGACCATTTCCTTATACCTATTTGCCATACTCTTATAGTGTTTGTTTTTTTAAATAATAATTCTGAATAGTAAATGGGTTATGTTCCAAAAGTTCATATATGAATTAGCTGTTTGAAAGCGGGGACACATTTGCACGTTATAGAAGTATTGCATGTGTAACTGATAACCCACAAAAGCCTGTTTAAACTATTGGATAGTAATGTTATTATAGAATCCATATGAAAAACGTATGTATAGTTATTCACTCAATTTATTTTAAACATCTATTCTACTTTAATGGTGTAATGATCTACCTTCAAATTGCTCAGATTCTACTGTTTCTAAAGGAGGTTTTCTCGCTTCCTCAAATTCCTCTCCCTACTGTGTCCTCACCCAACTATAATTTTTCTCCTTCCTTAGTCTACTTGGAAATCAAACTCAGTATCAAAACCTCTCCCTACCTTACTATTTACGGAAAGCATACACCCTTTTGAAATTTTTCTAAGGTTTTCCACTTCTGTAAAATAAAGGACATAGGATAATAGAAAAAAGTGTCATGAAGTTTGGGGCATAGCCATCATTTGTAAACTAAAAAGAAAACATATTGCCGTGTTACTTCCTTAGAATACTCCTAACACATCTAGGAAAAGTGGCAGTTTGAGGGGGCACTCGAAGACTGAAGTGAGATCTATTCACATTTGGTTAGAAAGCTCAGACAGTTCTTTAGACATCTTCCTTTCTGATAATGATTCCCCTACAATTCTGAAAACAGGACAGGTTATCTAGGAGCAGGTGTTTGGATAAAGAAAAGAGTGGGGAGATAGGTCAGGCCCGTGACAACTCTTTGCTCCCTGGGTTGCCAGAAGAGTAGCACAGTTCCGCCCAACTTTGCTTAGTAATTGTTGGCTTCTTTTTTTCCTTCTTCTAGGAGAAGATATCTATATGGTTTACCCATTCAGTTTCTCTCACCCTCCTTCTGGCTTCTCCTACCACTGTAGGCACCAACCACCAAATGGATGTTGTACAGTACAAAATGGTCACATAAAATGCATTCTAAAAGTATTTAGAAAAAAAGAGCCCATTTGTCAGCTTAGTGTTAGCTGAGCTCTTCATGACCCCCAAAGGGCTTGTAGCTTAGGCAGATTTAGAATTTGTAATTGGATTCTCTTGTTTGAAATGGATGTGGCATACTTTAAAGGAAAATACTTACCGGAGAGCAAGCAAGTAAGTTGCAGTCTGTGGACTCTTCAGCTATTAGTGCTCCTTTATGGGATGCTAAGTCAGCCTTTCCTTCTGACCTGCTACTGTTTGCCAGGTTGTGGTGCCTGCCACACAGCACACTTTGTGCCTTTGAGAATTGGCAGAACTTGTAAAGCCACTCTTTTGTTTTGGTGCTTTTCAGATTGGGATCCTTTCCATTTGTTTGTTTTGTTTTTGTTTTGTTACTACATTTAGATACTCAGTAGGTTCCAAAATTTGAGATCCCTTATTTGGGAACATATTGATGTGGCAAATTAGAGATTGAACAGCTCAAAAAAAAAAAAATTCCATGTCTAGTAGAAAGATGATATAAAAAAAAAGAAGGAACATGTTTTAAATCTCCATTTTTCTTTCCCACATGAGGCTGGAGGAGTGCTTCATGATTTAAATCCCCTTTTCCTGGCCTGATACTGAGTCTCTGCTTGTTACTCTAAGCATACCAAAGACCTTGCTTGGTCCTATTTCTTTGTTCTCCAGGATGATAGTCTTAATTATTTAATAGATTGAATTATATTTTCAGACCACAAATTACCTGTGAAAGTCACTAGCAGTTTGAGGTTTTTTTTGTTTTTTTGTTTTGTTTTGTTTTTTGAGACAGAGTCTCACCCTGTCGCCCAAGCTGGAGTGCAGTGGCACTATCTCGGCTCACTGCAACCTCTGCCTCCTGGGTTCAAGTGGTTCTCCTGCCTCAGCCTCCCTAGTAGCAAGGATTACAGGCGCCCACCACCACGCTTGGCTAATTTTTGTATTTTTTAATAGAGACAGGCTTTCATCATGTTGGCCAGACTGGGCGTGAACTCCTGAGCTCAAGCGATTCACCTACCTTGGGGTCCCAAAGTGCTGGGGTTTACAGGCGTGAGCCACATCCGGCCAGTCTGAGTTCTAATATAGCATCTGTGCAGAGTTCACAAGGTGGGAGTCAGTGTTGTCTGTCCCTGCAGACATCATAGCCACCTGCAGTTTTTCATTGCCTCTTGTATCAGAGAAGGAGCAGCTTCAGCTTTCAGCTCTTCTGAGATACTCCCTGGCATAACAGCTTCCTGATTCTGGCTTTGAAGTGGGCATGAAGTTGGCCAGGAAGTGTTCTTCCACCCTTTTGCTCCACTACTTTATTGCCTATCCAGAGAAGGTGCTAGAGAAGAAATTCAATTTCAGCAGCTCACGATGCTCTCCCATCAGAGTTGGCAGAAGCCAGGGCCTGGAACCCACGAAGGTTAGGCTTGCAAAACTAAGAGGGGTAGAAATGGTAAATGTATCCATCTGGAACAAACCTTGCTTTTAAGACCCTGATTCAATCCTAATATTGTGGCTCCTTGAAGCTTCTGTTCCTGCTTTTGTTCACTGCTATGCTGTGTACCAGGAAGCAAAGCCTCCTTGGAGTTTTCCTCGTAGTTATTTCCTTGCAAGTGGCTGCCTTTTCCAGTTGAATTCAGACTGGCAGAAGCAGAGAGGCCTCAAGTGCAAAACAGTAAGATACCACCTCTGGGAGCAAGGGGTCAGGAGTAGATGCTGACAGAAGAAGCATCTCAATCAGGACTGTGGTCTCACACATCAGTGAAGATTTAATAGAGCACTTACCAGAAGATAAATCTAGAATAGCTAATTCCTGTAGCCACATATTGAAGATGGCGAAATTAGTTGCAATTAAGGAAGAACTTGAAAAGTAGACTAAAACAGATTACTAAATGAGAAAAGAAAGGAAAAGAAGAGTAAATTGTTCTGAATAAATGGAAAGCAAATTTATATATTTATACATAGAATTTTTTTTTTCATAAAGGAAGAAGGGAAAGACTTTTACCTTTTATTTTATAACTTTTTGTACGTTTTTGAATTTCCTAACCACATAATAGACATTTATTTCTTAAAGCCCAGCACAGTGGCTCACATTTTTAATCCTAGCCACTGAGGAGGCTGAGGTGGGAAGATTGCTTGAAGCCAGAACTTTGAGACCAGCCTGAGCAACATAGTGAGACCCTATCTCTTAAATAAATAAACAAGAGTTCCTTTCTAAGATAAAAAGAATAAATGGGCTATCTGGGTCGTAGAATTATGGACCCTTTAGAAGTTACCTTCATATTCTTTCTGTAGTACAGAAAATCTAATAAATAAAAGTAGAATTAGGCTAAATCAATTGACAAATTTACTTTTTTAAATAAGCAAATATGCAATTAATACCAATCTAGTGTAAAGATTTGTCTGTAGAATAGCTGCTAGAGAAGGTAATTTAAACCTTCTGTAGCCAACCTGTGAGTTGCACTTCATACAGGACCTTAGAATACTAAGTATTTGAGAAAAATTGTGGCTCAGGAATTATCAGTAGCTATTTGAGATGACTAGATTTAATTGGGGAGCACCTCACATTCTTTTTAGAATTCCACTGGCTTCTAAGGTGTTTGAATTCCTGTGGAACTGATTTCTATTACAAATGTTATTAAAACTTGATGTGGCATCTTTCACTCATTGTTTTCTCCTGACATTACTCCTGCTATTTTCAAATCTAAAGCTATTCTGCTTTAATATAATGAACCAGGACCTGTTTCACTTTCTGACTTTTGGAACAGGTTAGATTACGTAGGATTCATGATGGACCAAATAAAAGAGATGATGAATAAGAAATAAGACATTTGCAGGTTGGGTGCGGTGGCTCACGCCTGTAATCCCAGCACTTTGGGAGGCCGAGGCAGATGGATGACAAGGTCAGGAGTTAAAGACCAGCCTGGCCAGCATGGTGAAACCCTGTCTCTACTAAAAATGCAAAAATTAGCTAGGCATGGTGGCGGGTGCCTGTAATCCCAGCCACTCAGGAGGCTGAGGCAGAGAATTGCTTGAACCCTGGAGGCAGAGGTTGCAGTGAGCCGGGATCACAGCACCGCATTCCAGCCTGGGCGACAGAGCAAGACCCATCTCAAAAAAATAAATAAATAAAAAAGAAAGAAATAAGACATGTGGAAGGCTCAGATGCATGGACATCATTCTGTAGCCAATAAGATCTCTGTATCAGTTTAGTAATTTTTTTTTTTATTCATGAGTACAGAATTTCTTAATGATTTTAACAAATTGGGAATTTTCTTTTCTCTAACCCTATAGGGAACATAGAAGTAAAGAGTTGCTGGTACTAGACCAGCAACTTAAAGATGTCAGGGCCTGAGTCTCTGTTGTTCCCTCGGCCTTTCCTTCCTGATAGCCTCCTGGTCTCCAGATGGATGCTCTGCCTTAAGCATCTTGTCAGTATTCAAGGCAGGAAGAAAACGAGGGGCGAAGAGCAAACAGGTTCACACACCAGAGTCTGCTGTGCCTTAAATATCATTCCTACAAACCTCACCAAACAACTTCAGTGTTCAGTTTTTTGGCCAGATCTGTGTCCAGTGGCCAGTCAGGATTCTCTTAGAAAAGAAGCATCAAGGCTGGGCACAGTGGCTCACACCTGTAATACCAGCAGTTTGGGAGGCCGAGGTGCGCAGATCACCTGGGGTCAGGAGTTCAAGATCAGCTTGACCAACATGGCGAAACCCCATCTCTACTGAAAACACAAAAATTAGCCGAGCATGGTGGCACATACATGTAGTCCCAGCTACTCAGGAGGCTGAGGTGAGAGAATCACTTGAACCCGGGAGGCGGAGGTTGAAGTGAGGTAAGATCGTACCACTGCACTCAAGTCTGGGCAACAGAGTAAGACTTCGTCTCAAATAAATAAATAAATAAATAAATAAACAAATAAATAAAGTATCAAAGAGTTGATATTTATTGGATAACCAGCATGGAATGGAATGATGTAGTCCCTTCCCTATATGCAAACTTGCAGTATGCATTTTCAAGAGAGAAATGCTACATCAGGCATTCACCATTGTGTTTTTTGTTTTGTTTTGTTTTACTGTGGAGCACATTTTTTGTTTTGGCTCTCGTGGGACTCAATATTGAGGAATTTTGGAAGCCTACATTCTGAAAATGACACAAGATAGAATGAAATCAAATGCTAAATAGTATGGGACAGATTCCATGGGAGTGCAGTAGAAGTCGGAAAAAGAAATGTGTTGCTAATAGGAATAGCTTAAAAAGATTTCATGAGAAAGTGAATTGAGTTGAACTATAATGGATTGAGCTGGACTGTAAATGGATTGAATTCTACATGTTACTACATGGTATGTACGCATCATTATACATTTATGAAGCCCTCATGTAAACTGTGGACCTTGGATGATGATGGTGTGTCAGTGTCGGCTCATCAGTGGTAAGCAGTGGACCACTCTGGTGTGGGATGTTGATGGTGGGACAGGCAGGGACGGGGCTACAACAGCATAGGAAACTTCTGCGCCATTGTGCTGTGAGCCTAAAACTGCTCTAAGAAAGAAAAAGAGATTAGATGTAAATAGTTGCAAAGATGATGAGAGGGTGGTGTTCCAGTGAGGGAAAACAGAACACAGTCACAGATGCAGAAATGACTGCAGCACAGGACAGCATGGGGAGAATGAGTTGGCCCATAATTTTAGACAACCTTTAAGTTAAATGTTCAGTGGTTACATGAAATGAATTGGAATAAACTTTCAGTACCTACCATATCATTCCTATTAAATTTTACATAATTTATGTTAGAAATTTAAAATATTTTAATATTATTTTCTACAGAGGAGAAACGATTCATTTTTGATATTTGACAGCAGTGTATATGTGTATTTATTTCACTGATTAAACTCAATTGACTAATACTCAGGATTAAAATTACATGCAAATTTCTTTACAAAACTGATACTTAAAACTGAGTCCACTGTTTAGGACTATTTTTAAGCATTGTACATTTTCTGCTTAGATAACTGTACTTTGTAAGTTTGAAAGTTTTTTTGTGGCCAGGGGTAATCATTGTGTAAAATACTGGCAGTAGCCATTTTAGTTTTCCTTAAAGTAAATCATTATCCTATTAAAGTAAAAATACCCTCTTTTCAGTTCGTTGTTCTAATTAAGCAAATTATAATAAAGTTGAGTTCTAATTATTTTTCTTTTCTACATTATTTAAATATGTTCTTCTAATTACACATTGAGTTTAATTGAATTGGGTCTAGTTTGGTAAACTCCATTTCCAGCTGTTGAAGTTCAGACGGATAACTGTAATCTCAGATTTGCCATTTCTCTGCATAACTGGAAAACTTGAATATGGTTAGACTTTGCCCTCCTTTTTGTGCTTTGCTCTGTACTTTGCGTAGTCATAACCATTATTCACATTGTGGGGCAGGGATAATGCTTGTGGAGTAGCCAGCATTGTGACTGGTGGTAAGTCACCAGCGGAGATGAAAAGGCTTGCCTTCTAATCTGATTTATATTAATGCAAGGGGAAAATACATCATTTTCTACTCTGTTTTTAGTGTTGCCATCTGGCTGAAGGAAAGCTTTTGTCTTATTTACTTACTTTTTAGATAAAAGCCTTTTTGGTTGAATTTAATGTGTGTAATGTTTATTCCTGTCAGCGCAATGTGTCAGAAGGTGTTTGTAACACTAATCGAGGAGCTGCTTTTAGTGAGAAACGAAAGAGCTTAGTGGATGATTCCCCCCAGTTCCCACAAGATATATGGAACATGTGCTTTTCTGAAATATCCCTTTCCTCATGTTTAGCTAGGGTGGATAATCTTTGGCTACTTAACAAACATATTATCAAAATAAATTTATTAATTGCTTTGGGAAAGGGTTGGGGTTTACAAATTTCTCAAAGTTGAGATGCTTGTCTGGTATTATCAGCGGAGGCTGTAATGTTCACATGCTTTCCTCCATTCAGTATAAGCAGTAACAGCTTGAGTATCCCTTATCTGAAATGTTTGGAAATGGAAGGGTTTCAGATTTCAGGTTTTTGGATCAGTGATGCTCGACCTGTATTCTTTTGTGTTTGCAGAGTGTCATTCTAATTTCCAAGATTCTCACCATAGGTGAGACTGGACACTTCTTTCTATGAAGTGGGGCAAAAACATCCATTTGATTTTGAGTCTTGCCTAATATAATGTTGAAACCATCCTAGAATAATGTGAGATATTTTTTCTCTTCTGATGTGAAGTAGACATGACCTTGATCTGACAACTGTTTTTGTCACCCTTTCTCTACAATCTTAGCAGTCATCAAAAAATAAGAAAATGTATTTTTTTTCTTTTTTCTAATCATCTTATCATCAATATTTTTTCTTTCTGGACTTTGGCCACAGTGTTCCACAAGACACACATCCACCTTCTGAATCCTCTCTTGCCCTTCATCAAGCATTTGTTCAGTGTCACACAGGTGCTAGGTAGTGTACTAAACACTAGAGATATGGAGATATAAGGCTGAAAGGCATGGCCCCTGCCCTCAGGTTGCTCTGGTCAAGTGGAAAATTATCATAGATCTGCACCTGGCCAGATGTCAACAACTGAATGCCAATGTGCCATTTATTTGGAGACGGTTTAAGCTCAGAATATGATGGCTGTGATTAGACATCAGCTCCTTGGAGGCAAATGGCCCAGTCCTATCCCTTCAGAATATTTTGGTAACCTATTTTGATAGAATTATCTTCTGCTGTTTTATACATGATATTAATATCTTTCCTATTACATATTAGGTTTTTTATTTCAGAAAAAATTGATTATGTCAGTATTTTTATTTATTTTTATTTATTTATTTTGAGGTGGAGTCTCACTCTGTCACCCAGGCTGGAGTGCAGTGGCAAAATCTCAGATCACTATAATCTCCACCTCCTGAATTCAAGCAATTCTCCTGCCTCAGCCTCCTGAGAAGCTGGGATTAATTACAGGTGTGCAGCACTATGCCCAGCTAGTTTTTGTATTTTTAGTGGAGACAGGGTTTTGCCACGTTGGCCAGACTGGTCTCGAACTCCTGACCTCAGATGATCTGCCCCCCTCAGCCTCCCAGAGTGCTGGGATTACAGGCATGAGCCACTGCGCCCTGCCTATGTCAGTATTTTTTATCATCTTATATGTAGACCTTGACAGTTCAACTGCCTCAACTTCTCTTTGGAAGTTGAATTAATACAAATTATTAACAAAGACCTATGTGTGTCTGTTCCATTCTTCATGTCTTAGTTATAGAAATAAGGAGTGATACCTGTGGTAAATTCTGTTCCTATGTGTCACATAACTATATACCGTTTCGGACTGTGTTTATAAAGTCAATGTCTTTTGTTGGGTTTGTACTATCTCTTTATTGAACAAATTTATTTCCTTTTGGCTTAATATCATTTTCTAACATGGGCATACATTTGAAGGTTTTTTCCCATTATGAAGAGATGGAGAAGTCAGAAAGTGACTTTCAGTCACCGTCATTGCTGAATGAGCTACCCCAAGTTGTAAAGCCTCCACACTCTTACCATGCTCTAATGAAGTCTACCATAGGCATCAAATGATAACTTTGTGTTCTGTATAGTTGTGTGAAATGCAAAGAAAAAATAGATCATAATTGAATTGTTTCTGTCAGCAGAGTAGGGAAGGTGCTGTGTATAACTTAAATATATGTAATTATCAGATGGTCCTACTTAGTTGCATATGTTTTGGAGTCAAGAATTGAGCAATAGACTGAATAAATGGTTCTTGTTTTTATTTCTGTTTCAAAATGTCAGATTAAATGTGGCTAGATGTTGCACCATACCATGAAATGAGTTTATTCTGGTGTATATAGAAGAGCAAATGAGACTCTGCACTATTTTTGACATTTACAGTTACTTAAATTACGATAACACTATACGCATAGGCTTGCCCCGTGAAGCAGCTGCTTTCCCATTAAGTGACGATCTACAAAAGATTAATAACACCAGTCAATTTCCGATATTTTATCTTCTTCACCTCCCTGCAAAATGGCCTTCAGAAATATGCCCTACCTATTTCCCAACAGGCCCATTTCCTTATCTGGCCAACCAGCCGCTCATCTCCCAGGAATCTGTGGCTGGAATACCATTTCCAGTGGAGGGTCCCTGTGTGGTGCTATGCGAGCTGCTCTTGGCTTCTTGTAGGGTGACCACACCGACTCTACTCTTCCCCTATTTCTTGTTTCTTCAGCGACAGACATAAGTTTCACCATATTCATTCATGTCACTTTTTACCACTTAATGGTCAAATAGTTATCTCTTGGTGCATGATCCGGGTAAGTGGAAGAACCTGACTAGTTACTAAATTATATAGAAGGCAGAGTTCTTAGAATGTCTGTCTTTAATCTGATTTCCTTTTATTGTTTTCTTTAAGATGAAATCCTTTTTAAATTCATTTTCAGCAGGCTTCTTAGATTTCACTTTTCATTTATACAGAATCCATCGAAGCTAAAGTAGCTCACAGCTGGAAGTTCCGTGTGATATACTTCAGTGACTTTCCATTGCCTTCATGAAAAAGTCCACACTCTCAGAATTCAAAGGGTCATTGACCTTGGACTGTTTCTCTTCTTATATTTTCAGCTGCCTCTCTTTCTAAACCTGCTGTTCTGACCAGACAGTCCCAGTTGTCTCTCCTGTTTCTTTGCCTTCGTTGTTTTGCTCATGCTCCACCCTAGTAAGGGAACTTCTCCACGTTACTCTTCACTTATTCGGATGCTTTCTGGTCTGCAAGCTCTTTGCCCAGAGACTCCTGTTCCTTGTGGCTCCTTCTTCCACCACCAAATTCTTGTAACATTATCTATATTATTTATTTGGTTATTAAACCTCTGTGGTTTATGAGTTTTTTAGAAAATTGAATCGATCTGTTGTTGCAATTTCACGTATGTACACACTGTCTCCTCCAAAGGATGATAAGCATCTTGAAAGCAGATGCTATGTCATATGACCTTTGTATTCTCACTGCATAGCAGTGTCTGGCCCATGGAGATATTTGTAATTGTTTGTTAAAAAAAAATTCTTAACATTTCTGAGCTTGGGAATATGGTGGTTCTGTTGATAGTGACAAAGAGACTGACATTAGGGGGTTGGCTTTTTTGTGTGAGGATGTTCAAGTGATAGCAGAAATACGCAAGCAGATATTCCCTAGAGGCTGAAGATGGGCACTTTATTGAGAGTGCATATTTATAAATGCATACTCGATGGTGACTGATGTACAGACATAATGGGAGACGACTTTTTGAAGAAAGGAGATATTATTGGAAGAATCAGAAGCTCCAGAATACAGTGTAACCTAGAAACATAGGACAAGAAAAGGAAAAAGAAGTGGTAGAAGGAGATATATTATTCACCTAATAATATTACTTCCAGCATCAAGCTCAAAGTGTCCCATGGAGTAGGGTACTGTCTGAATACATGGAAGTTGGAAGAAAATTGAGGTAGTGTGGGAAATGAAATCCAGGTCTGATGCTAACTCTCATGAGCTTTGATCATTACTACCCAACTTCACTTATAATTATGAGGAATGTAAACTGAAGAGAAATTCTCTATTATGTGGAATAATCAGAAAAGTAATTAGGAGTGATGCTGTTGCTTTATTTCTGTCTTGTTCTAATGCTAATTTTATAAACCACATTGGATAAAACACTTCATACATATGATTCAAATGTTACAATACTCCTGGCAGGTATATTTGAATAAATAAATACAAGGAATAAAGATATACAAAATAAAAGACAGCAGTCTCAGTCCTGATATGATAACTCTTTTCTGTACAGATTTATTTAAACTATTAGATTGAAACATACAAAATCGTTAATTTTTAACCATTTTTTACTACATAAAAGGCTGTTTCATGTGGTTCAACATCTGGTTCTGTGTTCTAGGTCAGTCCCCCAAAGCCATGTCCTCACAGTATATTATGTCTGCAAAGGGGCTGTATGCCCACAAAGTCCAATTGAAGACTGTAGCAGAGAAGCATGTATGCAGCAGTTCCTCCTTGTCCATGATTTCACTTTTTGAGGTTTCAGTTACAGTCAGTTGTGGTCCAAAAATATTACATGGAAAATTCCAGAAATAAACAATTCATAAATTTTATGCTGTTCTGAGTAGTGTGACGAAATCCCGTGCCCTCCCGCTCTGCCGAGCCTGCGATGAGATGTGAATCATCCGTTTGTTCAGTGGATCCACACTGTAGTCGCTGCCCACCTGTCAGTCACATAGGAGCTGTCTCAGTTAGTAGATAAAAAAAAAAAATAGCCTAGATAGGATTCGGTACTACGCATAAATTCAGGCATGCACTGGGGATCTTGAGAACCTAGTAGTTCCCCGTGGATAAGGGACTATGCAGAGCTGGGAATTGAGTTTAAGCTTTTGCTGTTTCCCAGCCCACATTCCAGATTTTATTTTATCCTTGTGGATGTCAAGTCCACATATTATTCAGTGAGATTTAAACTCAGGATGGTGCAAAGGTTGTAGTCCTAAGTGTCTCAGAGCAAGTGTTTTGACTGAATTGACAGGTCATTTGTTGGACCGGTTATTTTGAGCAGTTGAGAGAAAACTCTGTATTGGACCCTACAGCCAAAAGTAGAAACAAAGCAGTGAGAATGCCAAGGCCTTTGTGGGGAGACGTTGCAAGGAATCAGTGAGTGGGCAGAGGATGTGAATTGTACAGGCACATTTGGAGCACTTACTAGAGCTACAGAATTTTCACTAGGTGAAGGCTCCAAATGTCTGATGCTTCTGTATTTTGTTTCAGAGTATGTTGGAAAAAGAGTCCCAGGCCACAAGGGTGCTTGTCTGTATCCTTCCTTTTGTTTTTACTTCAACACTCACATGTGACACTAATGGAATACGCTTTCAAGCTAGCAGGACGATCAATAAAGATTTCACAAGGCTAGCAAAGACTTACTGAGCATCATAGTATATGGCTTAATTTCCTTTTTTTTTTTTTAATGAAAGATGAGAGATTCAAATAAATAATACTGGAAAGTCATCTGAGTCATTTTAATTTTTTTTCCATGCGAACTTTTATAAGGGTATATGCAATCCTATCTGCTAGTTAATGAGGATTTCAGGTTTTTAAATTTGGGAAATCAGAAAATGAATAAATTCCTGCTGTCATTGTGTTCTTAAGCAGTGAAATTCCCTGTACTTTGTTAAAAAAAAAAAAAAAAAAAAAAAAAACCTCTGTTTTATTTTCTCATTGTTATTAATTTTTTTTTAAGGCTCACATTTACTTAACAAAATGAAAGGCATCAAATCTTAAAAAACTGTCATCTCCCCAAACCCTGAATCAGAAAGACTAATTACCTCTTTCCAAGCCAGGCCATACCCTAACAATTATACCAGTAAGTTCACTCTACCTGAGAGCCCCCAGGAGGTATGATTGTGGCTGAGCTGAAAACCTCTGGAACCAGCAGCTGACCCAGACCTTCCTGCCACATTAATCACTTGCCCACAGAGCCCCTGTTACCAAGTTAACAGGTTTGCTTTCTCACAGATCCCTGAGGAACTAGAAGCCCAGTTTCCTGAAGAGAGCTAAAAATACTTTCTACTATTTATCATGCCTTGCTGTGGGCTGGGCAGTGAACTACTTTTCTGTACATTATCTCATTTAATTTTTACAGCTCTGAAAGTAGATGTTTTCCGTCTTTACAGATGGGGAAATTAAGACTTAGAGAGGTTAAGGGACATGCTGAGGATTCAGCTCGTAAATGGCAGAGCCAGGTTTACTGACTCCAAAACACAGTAACCTGAATGGCTGCTGTGGGTATGGGATGCTCAGGGCTCCACGGAAGAGCACAGAAGCTGGGAGAAAGGGCCTTGAATACTTGTTAAACACCTCCTGTGTGCCAAGGCTTATGGTAGATTTTTAACACATCTCTTCTCAGTTAATCCTTCCAACAACTCTGTGAGTTACGCAGTATTACCCCATGTGACCTACTTAGGGAAGCCAAATAACTTTCTGGCCATTCAACTGGTTATGTGCCAAGTCTCAAATTTGAACCCAGGTCTGTCTGTCTCTTTTGCTGTTACAATGTTCACCAAAGAAGTTTTTGAAGAAATACAGACCCTTAAACAGTAGCAGAAGAGAAAGACTGATAGGAAAGCAGAGAGATGGCCTGAAAACTTTAGAAGTACATCCAACCTAACAGTTAGGAATTAGCAATATATAAACAGCCTGAGAATTTTCAAAAATTATTTTTATTTTACTAAATTTAACCTATTGTTACTAATGCAAAAGGCTTATTGGAAAATAAAATGACATAAAATTAACCTTTCAATTTTACTTGAGCATAGAAAAATTTTAAGATGGATTTTACTTTTGTCTCACGGTGAATGTGACACAGAAGGTCTTCTGGGATGGAAATGAATTCCCAACATCCAGACAGATAAAGTGGGCAGACAGGCCTCTGATATTCACCTAGAATGGATCCAGTCAAAGTTAGATGTAGATAAATTGGAGTGCAAGTAACCAGAACTCCTGTTTAATTGAATTTTTTTTTTTTTTTTTTTTTTTTTGAGACAGAGTCTTGCTCTATCGCCAGGCTGGAGTGCAGTGGTGCAATCTCAGCTCACTGCAACCTCCGCCTCCTGGGTTCAAGCGATTCTTCCGCCTCAGCCTCCCAAGTAGCTGGGACCACAGGCACATGCCACCATGCCCGGCTATTTTTTGTGTTTTTTAGTAGAGACGGGATTTCACCACGTTGGCCAGGATGGTCTCGATCTCTTGACCTTGTGATCCACCCGCCTCGGCCTCCCAAGGTGCTGGGATTACCGGCGTGAGCCACCGTGCCTGGCCCTGAATATTTTTTAAGTTGAATTTCAGCATAATAAATCAAACTACAGCCTCCCTCCAGCACCCCACCCCCAAAAACATTTATAAGGGCTTATTCAGAAAAGTGGCTTGTACTAAACATATGTTGAAGTCTTTTTAATCCCCATGGTCTGCTGTTACATAATTAGGGTTACATAGTTAGGGTTGATGTTTGTTGTCAGGACCTGGGGCTACTGAAGAGACTCAATAACCCCAAAGAAAGATTAAATGATGTTGAATATACCAAAGCAAGAAAGAAATGAATACATTTGAAATGTATTCTAAGCCAACGGTGCTTTGTAAGAACTCAGATCAAACACTCTAGGCTACAGTCATGCTTCCACGTGGTTGCTTTATGCGTAAACTGGGACAGCCACAGGAAAGGCCCTTCATGACCCGTTGAACGTGCCAATTCTATAACATTGGTCACTCAAGCCAAGTTGCTGGGGTTTTTTTTTATGTGTCCTTCCTACTCCTCGAGGGCACGAGTTGTAACTACGTCATCTTTTCATTTCCTGAATCTAGCCTGAGTACCTGATACAAAGGTTAACAATTAATGTTGAATAGGTAAATGTTTCCGAAGCAATTTTAAGAAACTAAGTGTGTCTTTCCTCTTTTGTCTCATTTCTGTAGCTCCTGACAGCTATAAAGTACAAGATAAGAAAAATGCCTCCAACCGCCCTGACTCTGCAATTTCAGGACAAAATAACAACCACTCAGGAAATAAACCAGGTATGATGCATCGCATTTACTGTGGGAAAATAAAGGTTATCTTTTATGCCCAAGGCATGCTGACAATTATAAAGGTTTAATTTGTTTAAATTCAGTTTTCACAAAACTAGAATTTAGGAGAGCTTGGTTTCAGTCCTGCCATCAAACACACACTCCTACTGGCTTGTATAATAATAAGTCTGAGAACCTCTTAAAGCCAAGCCTTGGTTTTCTCTCTTTAAAATGTAGATTCAAACACGTGGCCTGCTTACTACTCAGAGTCATTTTGACAATCAATGACATGGTGTATGTGGATACCCTCATTTAATGTCACGCAGTTTAAAGGGGTAATAATTTTACTGTTCTGTTTCAAATGATAGGACACGATTTTTTATACCTGTATGTCTAACAGGAATTATTGCATATCTCTTTTGTGACTTTTTAAAAAACTATTTCAAGGAATCTTTACACGTAGCAAAGCTTATATAGAATTATGGTTTTGTTTCCCATTCCTTGCAATGATTATATGCCTACACAGTAATTTCATTTAATAGCCTCTGATTCAGAGTCCCTTTCATTCAGTGATACAAAGAAGCAAACAGTATGTAAATAACAATACAAACAATTGAACTGACAATGCAGTTGCTTCCAGATATCTAGTAACCATTGTGTGGCCTGTGGGAGGAATGAAGGTACAGTATGGTAATAAGAGACAATTAAAGGAAAGGAAAGCAAGCCAAATACCCCACGAGGTTCTTGGAGACCTACTTCATGCTGCATCCAGGACTGAAGTCACTCAAGCACAGTGAATCAGTGAGAATAAAGATGGGAATAACTGAGTCTGACCTTATAGAAAACACTGTACTGTGTTTAGTTTTGTGATTTTTTTTTTCATGTGGAAAAGGTCTTGAACACAACAGATAAATGTGGCTTGTCACGTAGAGGAAAGACAATAACAAGTGTTGTTGAAAATATTGCTTAAGCCGCCATTAGTGGAAAATGATGTGCAGTGTCAGAGGAGTTTTAATCAGCAAGCAGAGATGTCCTTAGTCAGCTTGCCTTTTCATTGAGTCATGTATGCATTTGTCTAGCCACCTACCTTCCAGCTACTATCTAATGTTTACTGAGTTCTTCTATGCCTGGGAGCATGAGAGACATACTGTATGAGCAAACAACATGGACCCTGTCCCCATGTAGCTTATTCTAGTGGACCTTTACTTTTGTATTCAAGGGTGTCTCCATGGAGGTAGAAGTTCTTTAGCATGAAAATCACATTTGTTTGGCCGATGGTGGAAATGGACCTGGTAACTGAGTTCCCCTGGCCAGCCAGTGTTGCGTGCTGGGCTGAGGTTATGGCACGCTTCGCAGCTGGGCTGGGCGCACAGGGCCAGCAGTTGGTGTTGGTCACGTCAGCAGCACCAAGGTCCCACTGGAAGTCTGGCTGGCC
The DNA here is from genome assembly GCA_004027835.1 of Alouatta palliata. NCBI lineage: Eukaryota > Metazoa > Chordata > Mammalia > Primates > Atelidae > Alouatta > Alouatta palliata. The sequence continues at coordinate 31,809 of PVKV010018516.1, forward strand.
CTTCTTCGATGTTTTACCTGGCTGCGGCCATGTCAGATTTCTATGTTCCTGTCTCTGAAACTCCTGAATACAAGATCCAGTCATCAGGGGGCCCATTTCAGATAACGATGAAGATGGTGTCAAAAATGCTTCTCCTTTGGATAAAGATTGTGCTTCCAAAGCATTTGTAATTTCCTTTAAGATGGAGACTGACCCCTCCATTGTAATTAATTGAGCTCGGAAGGCTTTGGAAGTTTATCAGCATCAGGCAGTGGTGGCTAATATCCTTGAGTCACGACAGTCCTTTGTGGTTATGATAACCAAAGACTCGGAAACCAAGTTATTGCTATCAGGGGAAGAAAGAGAAAAATACATAGAGATAGAAGAGAAGATAGTGGATAATCTTCAGTCTCAACACACAGCTTTAATATGTGACAAAAACTGAAGTAAAAACCCTTACAGGATCAAATATTGTCCAGGGCTCTTACAGATGGTGAAAACTATAATAAAACCTTGCTTTCATATGGACAGAGAAAATAAAGGAAATGGAAATGGCAGTGGTATGCAGGTAAATATGGTTTGGTATTTGTCTGTTAATGACACATGATACATTCACCTGAATGTCATCTTGATTTTGAAATTGAACATGAGAACTGTATCTCATCTTGAAAAAGAAGAGCTTCTTGGGAATTATATATTCCTTAAAATACACATGGGGGCCTAGATATCAGCCTTCTTTATACTGTAAAAAGAGGACTATTTATTCATGAATGGTCATGCTTTGGAAATCAAATAATTGTTGAGTGCCTATTGTGTGTCAGGCATTGTGCTGAGCCATGAGGATTAAAAAGATGAATAAACATGTTTTTTTAAAAAAAAGCCACATTTAACCAATGAGAACGAAGACACGACATACCAGAATCTCTGAGACACATTTAAAGCAGTCTCTAGAGGAAAATATAGCAATAAATCCCCACATGAGAAGCAAGAAGAGATCTAAAATCGACACCCTATGTCAAAATTGAAAGAGTTAGAGGAGCAAGATCAAAAAAACTCGAAAGCTAGCAGAAGACAAGAAATAACTAAGATCAGAGCAGAACTGAAGGAGATAGAGACACAAAAAACCCTTAAAAAATCAATAAATCCAGGAGCTGGTTTTTCAAAAAGATCAACAAAATAGACAGACCGCTAGCCAGATTAATAAAAAAGAAAAGAGAGAATAATGAAATAGATGCAATAAAAAGCGATAAAGGGGATATCACCACTGATTCCACAGAAATACAAACTGTCATCAGAGATTATTACAAACAACTCTATGCACATAAACTAGTACACCTGGAAGAAATGGATAAATTCCTGGACACTTGCATCCTCCCAAGCCTAAACCAGGAAGAAGTCGAAACCCTGAATAGACCAATAACAAGGTCTGAAGTTGAGGCAGCAGTTAAGAGCCCACCACCCAAAAAAACGCCCAGGTCCAGATGGGTTCACAGCTGAATTCTACTGGATATACAAAGAGGAGCTTGTACCATTCCTTCTGAAATTATTCCAAACAATCCAAAAAGAAGGAATCTTTCCCAAATCATTTTATGAGACCAACGTCATCCTGATACCAAACCCCGGCAGAGACTCAACAAGAAAAGAAAACTTCAGGCCAATATCCATGATGAACATAGATGCAAAAATCTTCAATAAAATACAGGAAAACCGATTACAACAGCACATCAAAAAGCTTATCCACCATGATCAAGTAGGATTCATCCCGGGGATGCAAGGCTGGTTCAACATACGCAAGTCTATAAATGTGATTCACCACATAAACAGAACCAAAGACAAAAACCACATGATTATCTCAATTGATGCAGAGAAGACCTTTGACAAAATTCACCAGCCCTTTATGCTAAAAAACCCTCAATAAACTAGATATTGACAGAACGTATCTCAAAATAATAAAAGCTATTTATGACAAACCAACAGCCAATATTATACTGAATGGGCAAAACTGGAAGCATTCCCTTTGAAATCTGGCACCAGACAAGGATGCCCTCTCTCACCACTCCTATTCAATACAGTACTGGAAGTTCTAGCCAGAGCAATCAGGCAAGAAAAAGAAATAAAGCGTATTCAAATAGGAAAGGAGGAAGTCAAATTGTCTCTGTTTGCAGACGACATGATTGTATATCTAGGAGACCCCATCGTCTCAGCCCAAAATCTCCTGAAACTGATAAGCAACTTCAGCAAAGTCTCAGGATACAAAATCAATGTACAAAAATCACAAGCATTCCTATACACCAATAACAGACTTAAAGAGAGCCAAATCAAGAATGAACTGCCATTCACAATTGCTACAAAGAGAATAAAACACCTAGGAATACAACTAACAAGGAACATAAAGGACCTCTTCAAGGAGAACTACAAACCACTGCTCAACAAAATAAGAGAGGACACAAACAGATGGAGAAACATTCCATGTTCATGGTTAGGAAGAATCAATATCATGAAAATGGCCATACTGCCCAAAGTCATTTACAGATTCAGCGCTATCACCATCAAGCTACCAATGACCTTCTTCACAGAACTGGAAAAAATCACCTTAAACTTCATATGGAACCAAAAGAGAGCCCACATAGCCAAGTCAGTTCTAAGCAAAAAGAACAAAGCGGGAGGCATCACACTCCTGGACTTCAAACTATGCTACAAGGCTACAGTAATCAAAACAGCATGGTACTGGTACCAAAACAGAAATATAGACCAATGGAACAGAACAGAGGCCTCAGGGGCAACATAACACATCCACACCCATCCCATCTTTGACAAACCTGACAAAAACAAGCAATGGGGAAAGGAGTCCCTGTTTAATAAATGGTGTTGGGAAAACTGGCTAGCCATGTGCAGAAAGCAGAAACTGGAACCCTTCCTGACACCTTACACTAAAATTAACTCCAGATGGATTAAAGACTTAAACATAAGACCTAACGCCATAAAAACCCTACAAGAAAATCTAGGCAAAACCATTCAGGACATAGGCATAGGCAAGGACTTAATGACCAAAACACCAAAAGCATTGGCAACAAAAGCCAAAATAGACAAATGGGACCTAATCAAACTCCACAGCTTCTGCACAGCAAAAGAAACAGTCATTAGAGTGAATCGCCAACCAACAGAATGGGAAAAAATTTTTGCAGTCTACCCATCTGACAAAGGGCTGATATCCAGAATCTATAAAGAACTAAAATAGATTTACAAGAAAAAAACAAACAAGTCCATTCAAAAGTAGACGAAAGATATGAACAGACACTTTACAAAAGAACACATATGTGAAGCCAACAAACATGAAAAAATGCTCATCATCACTGGTCATTAGAGAAATGCAAATCAAAACTACATTGAGATACCATCTCATGCCAGTTAGAATGGCAATTATTAAAAACTCTGGAGACAACAGATGCTGGAGAGGATGTGGAGAAATAGGAACATTTTTACACTGTTGGTGGGAGTGTAAATTAGTTCAACCATTGTGGAAGACAGTGTGGCAATTCCTCAAGGACCTAGAAATAGAAATTCCATTTGACCCAACAATCCCATTACTCGGTATATACCCAAAGGATTATAAATCATTCTACTATAAGGACACATGCACATGAATGTTCACTGCAGCACAGTTTACAATAGCAAAGACCTGGAACCAACCCAAATGCCCATCGATGATAGATTGGACAGGGAAGATGTGGCACATATACACCATGGAATATTATGCAGCCATCAAAAACGATGAGTTCATGTCCTTTGTAGGGACATGGATGAACCTGGAAACCATCATTCTCAGCAAACTGACACAAGAACAGAAAATCAAACAGCACATATTCTCACTCATAGACGGGTGTTGAACAATGAGAACACATGGACACAGGGAGGGGAGCATCACACACTGGAGTCTGTCGGGGGGAAATAGGGGAGGGACAGTGGGGGGTGGAGAGTGGGGAGAGATAGCATGGGGAGAAAGGCAGCAAATCACACTACCATGTGTGTACCTATGCAACAATCTTGCGTGTTCTTCACGTGTACCCCAAAACCTAAAATGCAATTAAAAAAAAAAAAAGAATGTACATTTTAGGTTGTTAAAAAAAAACAAAAAAAGCCACATTTGTTATACAATGAGAGTTTAACATAGCTTAATTGTTGGTGCCATATTTCTCTGGTTCCCCCCCATCCACCACTGCTTCTAATTTCTACCATTGTTTTTACTGTGCAGTTTATACTTTTATACCCCGATAATTCATTTATTAATCTAGTCTTAGCATCATGAAGGTACTAGGAATATATAATTTATTTCTTTATTTTGAGACAGAGTTTCACTCTTATTGCCCAGGGTGGAGTGCAATAGCACCATCTCGGCTCCCAGGTTCAAGCGATTCTCCTGCCTCAGCCTCCCGAGTAGCTGCGATTACAGGCATGCACCACCACGCCTGCCTAATTTTGTATTTTTAGTAGAGACGGGGTTTCTCCATGTTGGTCAGGCTGGTTTCGAACTCCCGACTTCCGGTGATCCGCCCACTTCGGCCTCCCAAAGAGAGATATATAATTAAAAAACATAATCTCTACCTTCCAGTTGACAGCATGATGGATAAACCAATATATGAATAGGTCATTCTAACACGGGACTACCAGTGTGATGAGAGATTGCACAGTATATAGAGATCAGAAGCCAGAATAGTCTTTTCCACCCTAACTGGCCATCTCCATATATACAGTCATTTCATTTACATTGCACAAATCAGGTTAAATAGGGAGACATTTCACTTCTGATTTTGTCTTTTTGAACATCACTGTGTCTGTTTTCTTGTATATACAGATAAGCCAACCTATATAAATGCTCTTGATGCTAAATTTCCTTTCCTCTTTTACCTTCTAGTACTTAAACTCATTAGAAGGCTCTAGAACATCTCTTTGATTTAGAACACATTTATTCACATTCAAGTTGTGACTTTTATATTTAAAACACATTATGGCTGGCCAGGTGCCGGTAGCTCAAACCTGTAATCCCAGCACTTTGGGAGGCCAAGGCAGGTGGATCACCTGAGGCCAGGAGTTTGAGACCAGCCTGGCCAACGTGGTGAAACCTCGTCTCTGCTAAAAATACAAAAATTAGCTGGACATGGTAGCATGCCTATAACCCCAGCTACTCGGGCAGCTGAGGCAGGCGAATCACTTGAAGCCAGGGGCAGAGGTTACAGTGAGTTGAGATCCACCACAGCACTTCAGCATAGGCAACAAAGCGGGACTCCATCTCAAAAAAACAAAAACAAAATTTCAGAAGTCCTTGGGGTGTTTTAGTACTATGAGCACACGTTCCATGTTATGCTGGAAGGACTATTGCTCTCAAATGTGAATACTTGCACCCAGACCAAAACAGACAGTTTGTACAGTCGAAGAAGTAGGACATGGTTCTTCCAAACTCCAGCTGCCTCCAAATGATTAATAGTTTGACTTCCTAAGAAAACTTCATGTTTTCATGGACCTAAGAAAAGCAGATACCCAAATTTATTAAAGATCCCCTGAATTCCTATCTCTTTGCTGTCCCCCAACACAAGTCGTTAAAAGAGCCACTGAAACTTTATTCTGCCTTATTGTTCATAAGTAAATTGCCCTCATAGAGAAGTGCGTGACTTAGGCTCCTGCAGCCCTTCTCTGATGCGACATTGTACAGTTCTAGTGACTGTAGCTGTGGTGCATGGATGGGCACAGGACTGAGTTTGAGATCTGATGTTATGCCCTCACTCTGACCCATATCTGTGCTGTCTTCATTAGTCGTATCTATTTCTCTTGAGTTTTTTCATTTGAAAAAAAGGCATAATAACTCTTCATTGAATGAATAAATGCTTGGCTAACTCATAGAATTATTGGGAAGGATAAAGTGATAAAATGTGAAAGTGCTTCGTAAAATACAAATTGCTAACAGAAATACAGAAGTATTTACTGTGGAAACACTAGTTGTTACATGTAAGTCACGGCCTAGTGAGTTCTTGAAAAAGCCTTGTCAACTTTGAGAGCTCTTTAGAAGCATGACCATACTCTCAGATGTGTGCAGGGTAATCCAGGTTTATGCATGTTGTCACATGACTAGGCACAGAATTTTAATGGCACTCCCTTTCACCCTTAACAGTGCCTCAGGTTAGATGTCACCCTACACTTGAAACATTGTAGGTGAATTGAAGTGCAACTGTGATCTTATTTAAACCTAAATTCTATTCGTTTTAAACCCTTTTTCCTTGTGAGAATCAGTAACTTTAATTTTATTCTAACCATGTTAGATCCATTGGGAAAAAATATGAAATATACATTACTTTGTTTATTTCAAGACAGGACCTCACTCTGTCGCCCAGGCCAGAGTGCAGTGATGCAATCATGGCTCACTGAAGCCTGGATCTCCTAGGCTCAAGTAATCCTCTCACCACAGCCTCCTGAGTAGCTGGTACCATAAGTATGTATGTACCATCACTCCTGGCTAATTTTTTTAATTTTTGGTGGAGATGAGGTCTCCCTTTTTCAAATGAGCCTGGGCTGGTCTCAAACTCCTGGACTCAAGCAGTCCTCTTGCCTTGGCCTCCCAAAATGTTGGGATTACAGGTATGAGCCTCTGTGCCTGACCTATACGTTATTTTTTTTTCTTAAGACAGAGTCTCGCTCTGTCAACCATGCTGGAGTGCAGTGGTGTGATCTCGGCTCACTACAACCTGCACCTCCCAGGTTCAAGCAATTCTCCTGCCTCAGCCTCCCAAGTAGCTTGGATTACAGGCCTGCACCATCGCGCCTGGCTAATTTTTATGTTTTTAGTAGAGACAGGGTTTCACCATGTTGCCCAGGCTAGTCTCAAAACTTGACCTCCCAAAGTGCTGGGATTACAGGTGTGAGCCACTGCACCTGGCTGACCTATACATAATTTTAAAGTATTTTCTATGCCTTACTTTTGTTTCAGGGAAAAATAATGTAGGGGTGGAAACAAGAAGGGAGGCAATGAATTATAGAAAATTCACTACTGGAATTATTTAATTGTACTTTTTTGGAAACCCATCTTTAAAGATAAATTTTTATCAGTTTTTAGTTATATTTAAATTGCTAGCATTCTGTTATCAGGTACAAGATCATTCTTAGGTTTTCCCATTGGTCCATCTTAGTAAAAGTTTAAAGACTCCGAGAGTTAGCTAAAATTGTTCATTGTTTGCTTGTTCATTCACTCATTCAACAAATACTTATTGAATATCATTTTCTGCCAAGTACAACCCTAGGCATTGAGAATGCAGCAGGGAACAAAACAGACAAGTCTCTCCTCCCCAGCCCCATGCACAGCCATCTTTAATCTGCCACAGGTGTTAATGACATTCAAGCACCCAAGAGACTTTCATATTAATAGGAACAGAAGGATGGAAACAACCTACACTGAATAACTTTTTCACTCTACAATTCAATATTTTCTAATGCCAGGTCTCCAAACAAACCAAAATCATCTAGTATATCACAACCACTATATATCTTGAACTTTACATTTCTTTGCTTCCTGAAATCTATTTCCAGATAGGTAGTAATTATTTCAGCACTCATGTTGACAGAAAACCAGGAACTATTGCAGTCCTGCTAAGCATTGGCCTTATTTACAGCGTTTAAATGTATAAAAGTTTGGTTTTTTACATATGAACTTACCAAACAAGATGCAGTTTGTTACATGTGAAGAGTATAATTTTCATATGAAATGATAGCATAGAAATCAGGGGAAAACTAGCACTTCTTGCACTATTTTCAGAATATACATTCAAATATAATGTTCACAGGAAAGCATTATGTTGCATAATTGGACATTGCCTCATTACTGCAGAAGCACCAGTTATTACTATAACTTGGGGCTGTCAGGGTTGGTGTAGGATGCCCAAGGGTAGCATGTGTCCCATATGTTATTAAAGCCTTCTTTTCAAACTTTTGTATGAAATTTAACATGTACTTGAAAGTAAGCTAGACGTGTCACATACGTAATGTTGAAATATTGTCTAACAGAATTTGTCAGTGGAATTTTGAAAGTAATTAAACTGTCTGTTTTACAGACTTTCCATAATGTGCTTCGTATGGCTTTTACAAAGTTGATTTTCAACTTTTATAATTAAATAAAAGTTTTTATGAAGCTGGGTGTGGCAGCTTATGCCTATAATCCCAGCATTGTGGGAGGCTGAGGCAAGAGGATTACTTGAGGTCAGGAATTCAAGACCAGGCTTAGCAACATAGTGAGATCCCCCCAATCTCTACAAATTTTTTTTTCTTTTTTTCCTAGCAAAATGGGTAAATGATGCTGCTGAATATAAAATTAAAAAAAAAAAAAATAGCCAAGACCAGACATGGTGGCTCATGCCTGTAATCCCAGCACTTTGGGAGGCTGAGGCTGGTAGATCATCTGAGTTCAAGAGTTCAAGACCAGCCTGACCAACATGGTGAAACCCCGTTTCTGCTAAAAATACAAAATTAGCCAGGCCTGTTGGCACATGCCTGTAATCTCACCTACTTTGGAGACTGAGGCAGGAGAATCACTTAAACCTGGGAGGCAGAGGTTGCAGCGAGCCGAGATCACACCATTGCACTTCAGCCTGGGCAGCAAGAGCAAAGAAACTCTGTCTCATTAAAAAAAAAAAAAAAATTAGCCGAGTGTGGTTGTGCACATCTGTAGTCCCAGCTACTTGGGAGGCTGAGGCAAGAGGATAGCTTGAGCTGGGGAGATTGAGGCTGCAATGAGCCATAATCGCACCACAGCATTCCAGCCTGGGTGGCAGAGCAAGATCCCGTTTAAAAGAAAAAAGTCAGGGGCAGTCGCTCACGCCTGTAATCATAGCACTTTCAGAGGCTGAGGCAGGTAAATCACGAGGTCAAGACATCAAGACCATCCTGGCCAACACGGTGAAACCCCATCTCTACTAAAAAATACAACAATTAGCTGGGCGTGGTGGCGCATGCCTGTAGTCCCAGCTACTCAGGAGGCTGAGGCAGGAGAATGACTTGAACCCGGGAGGCGGAGGTTGCAGTGAGCTGAGATCGCGCCACTGCACTCCAGCCTGGCGACAGAGTGAGACTATGTCTCAAGGAAAAAAAAAATTTCCATGAAGGAGTAAACCTCTTATTATTTAAGGAGTATTAAAGTGATAAGGGTCTTTTAAGTGACAAAGGTCTTTCTTTTAACTTCATCTTGACTTTTGCCCCAAGTTCTTTCTTTAAAATACCATTTTGCCACCATTTTCTTTCGCCAAGACAAATGACAGCAAACACTTCCTGTGTATGACTCTTAATAAATTGCCTGAGAGGATCTACGTGTCCACTTCCATTTTCTTTTTTCCAAATTAAACCTTTTAGGACCAGGAGCCATATTTTCCTATATAAAAAATATGTGGAACTTCATAAATGATTAGGAGATCTGAAAAATATTTATCACAGTGGGCTATTGAGGGCTCCATTTAACCAATTTTTAAAAACCGTCCCCTAGTCTTGTTCACTGTCCACACTGCCTGGTTTATGCAAGCTCCTAATGGGCTTCTACACAGTTTTATTTTCTTTAAATGTACAAATTCTGTAAAGTTCAAAGACATTTGGCAGCCTGGGCAACATGGCAAAACCTCATCTCTACAAAAAATACAAAAATTAGCTGGGTGTGGTGGTGCATACCTGTGGTCTCAGCTACTCAGGAGACTGAGGTGGGAGGATTCGCTTGAACCCAGGAGGTCAAGGCTGCAGTGAACCATGATTGTGCCACTACACTCCAGCCTGGATGACACAGACTCTGTCTCAAAAAAAAAAAAGACATGGGTTACAGGCCTTATTGCCAAAGTACCACTATTTGTCTCTACTGTATTTTTTTTTTTTTTTTTTTTTGAGGTAGAGTCTCACTATGTCACCCAGGCTGGAGTGCAATGGTGCAATCTCTGCTCACCACAACTGCTGTCCCCCAGGTTCAAGCCATTCTCCTGCCTCAGCCTCCTGAGTAGCTGGGACTATAGGCAGGTGCCACCATCCCCGGCTAATTTTTGTATTTTTAGTAGAGACAGGGTTTCCCCATGTTGACCAGGCTGGTCTTGAGCTCCTCACCTCTGGTGATCCACCTGCCTCGGCCTCCCAAAGTGCTGGGATTACAGGTGTGAGCCACCACACTCATCTTGTCTCTACTGCATTCTTACGTAGATTCCCATTTTTAACACGAGATTCTAACAATATCAATAGCAATTCTAATGTCATTTTAGTAGAGAGAAAAAGAAACCTAATTTTAATTGTGATTATTATGATGATCATTTTTATTATTTTGTTTTTATGCGGCAGCAGAGTGAGCCTGTAAACCTGCAGAACCCCTCTTCTCCACCCGCATCTCACTCAGAGTATAATGCAAGGTCCTCACCTTGACACTTACTCATCTCACTCTTCCAGTCCCTCAGATCTCCCTCTTGTTTCTGGAACATATTAGGTACTTGCAACCTCAGGGCCTTTGCACTTACTTTCTATGGAACATCGTCATCACAATGAGGCCTTCCTTGGGCTCCATCTAAAAATGTAAACGTCCTTTTCCTGACATGTCATAATCCCCTTCATTTCTTTGTTGTCTCCTTAACATTTATGTCAGTCTAATATTCTCTGTATTTTTCTCCTTTTTTCATTCCATGTATAGTACTTATTTATCTTGTCTATCAGATTTTTTTTCCCAAGTAGAATGTAAATCCCATGAAGTCTCAGGTTTTTGTCTTTTTTGGTGACTGCTGTCTTTTCAGTATACAGAACAGTGCCTAGCACATAGTAGATGTTCAGTGATTTGCTGGGACATGCACACTACCCACTCTACTAAGAGTCATTATAATAATGTGAGATAGGTTCTATTGTAGCCTTATTTTACAGGTAATAAATTAAAGTACACCTCATAGCCTGAGACTTAGAGAGGTGGGTAAGTACCTTGGCTGGCGGTGAGTGACGGGGCAGAAACTGAGTGCATGTCTGTTGGACTCGAGCACTTCACCTCTAACTGGCAAACATTTGTTCAATATAAAGCCACTTAAGAATTCTGTTGGTCATTAAGGAACAGACTTTTTAAAGCATAAAAATAATAGAAGTTTGGTAGCTTAGGAACATAAAATATCATTTATATTGTTTGAAGAAAATAGCCAAAAAGCTATAGTTATGTCACGATTTTACATAATGTTTTCAAATAGAAAAAAAATGCTTGGAAGTCCTTAGAAAACTCCTAATTGAGTGGATCACTGTAACTCTAGCCACGTGTACTTACTGTTGTACAGTGTAGCAATATTTTATTCTTCAGATTTACTGGATATTTATCTGTGTATTTTTTCTTTTTTTTAATCCACTCTTCATCTCATTTTTTTTAAATCTCATTTTCAGACCCTCCGCCTGTGTTACGTGTTGATGACCGGCAGCGGCTGGCCCGGGAGCGACGAGAGGAACGGGAGAAACAGCTAGGTACCCCAGGCCCTGTGTGCACAGCCCTGATTTGGATGGATGTCACTATAATACCGTGATCTCTTGCATACCTTTATGAATTTTTCAGGTGGATTATGAAGCAAAATTTAGTATGTGATGATACAATATAAACATAGGGCTAAGTTTTAAGTAACAATAAACTCTAGCCTCAGGATTAGGGTCCTTTTTTTTGCAATCACAGTTTAATGTGGCACTGGAGGGAAAGATATGAGTGGAGTGATGGTACAGCTTACATTTTACTACTGAGAAATGCAAGGACAGTAAACATATGGTTCTTTTTTACGTGAAAAGTTAAGAGATTATACACTGCTAGGGCACTTAACTGCCTTCTCTGCTAAAATAATGCTGCCGTTGAACTTATAGACAGGTGCTACCAGCCTGCTGCCAGGAAAAGCATGTGCTGAGGTGTCTGATTTTTCTCTTATTACCTAAGGCTCTTGTGAAAGATTAGCAACTGTAATATTTGCCATACACTGGAACCTGGGTCACAGGACTAGCTTAGCAGGAAGCTGAAACTAGAGCACTTAGAGATTGTATAGTCATTGTCTTCTAGAACATTGGGCAAGGAAGCAGATGCCAACCCCTCCTTTGCTTTGATGTCCATTTATATAAAGTTGCTAAGACAGGATACTCTCTTGAAATATACCTGAATGATGTACCTTGAAAAGATGAAATGCCTGGTCAGTATGTGCGTGTACAGAGTGCCTGGTATTTTAAAATTAGACTGACTTAGGGTATCAAAATTGTCCCAGCAGATGACCTGTAACTTCTTAAAGTTGAACTTTATTTTGTAAGAGTTAATTTTTCAACTGGGGACTTATATCTAATCCCTTTATTATTCTTATTCCAAAGTCCAAATGTGTGAAATGTAGTAGAAGTTGGTTTTTAAGTCTTTTGCTATTGTTTACATCCTTTCAACTCAGAATAGTTTCTGTCCTTTGCCATAATGGCCATATGGAGTCATTTCTTTTGCTTCTGAGGTTTTTAGGCACAGATTTCAATGGCTTACTGGAAGTGAACATGCTCTGCTGTTTTTCTGTGCCTAGAGTTTCCTCTCCAGCCTAACAGGCAGGTAGGTTCTTGGGGAGCAGGCTGTCTGTGGTCATCAGCGCTCTCCCCTCCTCCTGTGAATATGCCCATTGCTCCCTAGTAAGGTTGCTTTGACAAGTGAACCAGAACTCTGAAAGAGAGGGTGAAGGCAGAGCTGCTGAAGCTGGAAAATGAGTAAAAATAAGAAACTGACTACCATTTTAGGGTGGCTGTTATTTATACTCTGTTTTCTTTTTTTTTTTTTTTTGAGACGGAGTTTCGCTCTTGT